>JAJSRW010001221.1:0-38125 GCA_022414725.1 Microglena sp. YARC | reverse complement strand
TGGGGAGAGGGGCGAGACAGCTGATTAACACGTGTGTTTGTCTCTTTTCCCTGAGAAGCTAAGGACCTCTAAGCAGAGATGGTGGTACGGCTGATTGAACCGAGGCAGTCAAGCACGCTAAAAGGTGATTACAGTGTGTTTTCTCTTTCCCTGAGAGGCTAAAGGACCTTAGCAAGAGAAAGGTGGAACGAGCTACATTGAGCGAGGATCAAGGCAAACGCTAAAAAGGTGAGGTGTACAGTGTGGTGATTTTCTCGCTTTTCCCTGAGAGCTAAGGACCTCTTAGCAGAGATGGTGGAGCCGAGCCTGATATCGACCTGCAGGCATCAAGCACGACTAAACAAGGTGTTACATGTGTTTTTCTCTTTGTCCCTGAGAGCGTAAGGACGTCTAGCAGAGAAGGTGGACGACGCTACTTGCGCGATGAGCATCAAGCGACGCTAAAAGGGTATTAACATGTGTTTTTCTCTTTCCCTAAGAGCTAAAGGACCTCTACAGAGAAGTTGGCGAGCCTGATCGACGGAGGCATCACAAGCACAGTGAACAAGGTGATGACAGTGGTTATCATGCTTAACCGCTGAGAGCTTTAAGGGACTCGTGGCAGATAAGGGTGGACGAGCTAAATTGCTAGAGGCATCAAGCACCGCTAACAAGAAGTGATTACAGTGTGTTTTTCCTCTTTTCACCCTGAAAGCTAAAGGACCTCTAGCCAGATAAGGTGGGACAGGCTGATTGACCGAGGCATCAAAGCCACGACTAACTAAGGTGATTACAGTGGTTTTGTCCTCTTTTCCCTGAAGTCTCAGGGACTCTTGCAGAGAGAAGGTGAGAACTGAGGCCTGATTGACCAAGGCATGCCAGAAAGACTAGCAATAAGCCGCTGCATTACAGTGTGTATTCTTACCTCTTTTCCCTGAGAGCTAGGACCCTCTAGCAGAGAAGGTGGACGAGCTGATTGACCTCGACGGCATCAAGCAACGCTAACTCAAGGTGGATTACAGTGTGTTTTTTGTTTTCGTCTCTAAGAGCTAAGGACCTCTAGGCAGGAAGGTGGACGAGCTGAATTGACCGAGATCGGCATCACAGCACGCATAACAAGGTGATTACAGTGTGTTTTTCTCTTTTTCCTTGAGAGCTAAGGACCTCTAGCAGAGAAGTGGACGAGCTAATTGACGGGGCATCACGCATCGGCTAACAAGGTGATTACAGTGTGTTTTTCTCTTTTCTTCGAGAGCTAGGACTCTAGCAGAGAAGGTTGGACCGAGCGCTGATCGACCTAAGAAAAAGGCATCAAAGCCACGCTACAGGCGTGATTAACAGTGTGTTTTTTCTCCTTTTCCCCTGAGATAGCTAAGGACCTTCTACTAGAGAAGGGTGGACGAGCTGATTGGGACGAGGGCATCAAACAGCGTTACAGATGTGGATGGACTAACAAGGTGATTACAGTGGTTTTCTCTTTTCCTGAGAGCTAGGAACCTCTAGCAGAGAAGGTGGACCCGAGCTGAATTGACGCGAGGGCATCAAGCACGCTAACAAGGTGATTACAGTGTGTTTCCTCTTATTCCCTGAGAGCTAAGGAGGACCTCTAGCTAGCAGATGGTGGACGAGGCTGCTTGACCGAGGGCAATCAAGCACGCTAACAAGGTGGATTGATAGTGTGTTTTTCTCTTTTCCCTGAGAGCTTAAGGACCGCTTAGCAGTAGAAGGTTGACGAGGCTGAATTGACCGAGGCATCAAGCACGCTAAAAGGTGTACGTGGTTTTTTCTTTCTCTGAGAGCTAAAGGAACCTCTACTAGAGAAGGTGGCGAGCTGATTTGACACGAGGCATCAGCAGCTATAAACAAGGTGATTCAGTGTGGTTTTCTCTTTATCCTGAGAGCTAAGGACCTTAGCAGAGGAATAGGTGTGGACGAGAATAAGCGACCGAGGGCATTCAAGCACCGCTAACAAGGGTGGAGTTACAGGTGTGTTTCTCTTTTCGCCTAAGAAGCTAAGGAACCTCTCCAAGCAGAGAAAGCGGAAGTGGACGCACGCTGATCAGACAGGTCCTGGTCGGAGGCATCAAGGCACAGCTAACAAGGTGATTACAGTGTGTTATCCTCTTCTTCCAGCATATAGAAGCTAAGGATCCCCTAGCAGAGAGGGATGGACGGAGGCTAGAATCGATCCGGACCAGGGCTAAAGCAACGCTTAACAGGGTGATTACGGGGTCGTTTTCTTTTTTCCCTAGCAGAGCTAAGGACCTCTAGCTAGAGGAACGAGTGGACCGAGCTAAAATGTGGACGAGAGTGCCATCGAAGCAAGACGCTAACAAGGTGATTAGCAGTGTGGTATTTTTTTGTCTCCCCGCTAGGTAGCTCAGGGACTCGTCCAGAATAGGTGGACGAGCTAATTGGTACCAATGCCGCATCACAGCACACTTGCTATGACAGGGGTGATCTACAGAGTGTGGTGGTTCTCTTTTCCGGGTGAGAGCTAAAGACAACTTAGCAGAGAAGGTTGGGACCGAGCTGATGGGCCGAAGGCATCAAGCACGCTAACAGGTGATAAGTGTGTTTTCTCTTTTCCCTGAGAAGCTAAGGACCGTCTAGCAGAGAAGGTGCGAGAACGAAGTGAGTTGACCAGAGGACATCAAGCACGCTAACAAGGGTGATACAGAGGTTGTGTTTTCCTCTTTTCCTTGGAGAGCTGAGGAACCTCTAAGCAAGCACGAAAGGTTCGGACTGACGCTTAGTTTGACCGAGGGGAGGCATCAGCCACGCTAACAAGGTGATTACGCAGTGTGTTTAACTCTTCTACTATGAGAGTGGAAGGCCTCTAGACAAGAGGAACGTGGATTTTGCTTGATGACCGACCCGGCATCAAGCACGCTAATGCTGTGACATTACCAGGAGGTGTGTTTTCATTCTTTTCCACGCCTGAGCTAAGTCGACCTTCTTATAGGCCGAAGAGATGGATCGAGCTGATTGGTACCGAGGCATCAAGCACCCTGCTAGGTGATTACAGTGTGTTTTCATCTATTTCTCCTGTAGAGCTCACAGTGGCAGCGTGCCTCTGTAGCAGAGAAGGTGGACGAGTGATTGACACCGAGGACAATCGTAAGTCAATAGCTAGACAAGGTGATTTACAGGTTTGTGTTCTTTCTCTGCTTTTTCCCTGGGAGATGGACTAAGGACCGTCTAGTAGAGAAGGGAGTGGCATCGAGCTGATGAACCAGAGGCACGACGCACGCTAAACGAAGGGTTGATGGAATACAAGTGATGTTGCTTGGTTTCTTTTATCCCTGCAGAGCTAACGAAGGACCTCTATCGCAGGAGAAGGGTGGACCAGCTAATTGACTCCGAGGCATCAAGCACGCTACAAGGTGGATTTAACGAGTGTGTATTTCTCTTTCCCTGATAGCTAAGGACCTCTAGCAGAGAAGGTGGACGAGCTAATTGACCGAGAGCATCAAGCATGCGCTAACAAGGTGATTACAGTGTGTTTTGTTCTTTTTTCCCTGAGAGCTATAGGTACTGCTAGCAGAATAAGGTGGACGAGGATCGGGTCGTGGGGCATGGTGCGGGTCCTGTGTCGTTGTTGTGGGCAAGAGCTGTGGCTGTCACTCCGATGTATGTGTGCGTTGCTGGTACAGTGTTAGTTTTAGCCACCTTGTGTTGTTGGTGTCTTGAACTGTAGGTGTCTTTCGAGCTTTGTCGTTTTCTGCGTGTCGGGTCTCACTACGCTGGTCTTGATAATGTTGCCGCGTCGTTGCACTGCCAGACTCACTGGGCCGAGTCTCCCGACCCAATGTCGTGCTAATCAGAGGGGCAGTCAAGGGGCCACGCTAGACAAGCGGGTTGATAAGTGGGTGTGTGGGTATGTTTGGTTTCGGCCTGCTTGCCGCAGAAGAAGATAGGTGCATTGCAGGGTGCGCGAGAAAAAAAACCCCCTCATTAGTCAGATAAGGTGGGTGATGAGCTAATTTTGACAGAAGGTCATCAAGCACGCTTACAAAGCGTGATTACAGTGTGATTTTCTTCTTTTGCCCTGGAGAGGCTAAGTGACCTCTAGCAGAGAAGGTGGACGACTAAATTGACCGAGGCAAGTGTCAAGCAGCCTTGGAAGAAGAGGGATTATCAGTTGTTTGTTTTGTCTTTTCCCTGAGAGCTAAGGACTCGTGTAGTCAAGGATAGGTGGACGAGCTAATTGAACAGCGGCTGATTCAAGCACGCACGAAGGGAGATTACAGTGTCGTTTTTCTGTTTTCGCTGAAGAGCTTATGGACCTCTTAGCAGAAGAAGGTGGACGAGCTGATTGGAACCGAGGCATATCAAGCACGGCTAGACAAGACGTGAGTTAACAGCTGGTGTTTTTTCTGTTTTCCCGTGAAGCTAACGGGAGCCATCTGGCTAGGAGGAAGCGTGGGAGCGAGCTGATTGCGGACCGTCTCAAGGCATCATAAGTCAGGCTAAACGAGAGTGTAGTGTGATGTCAGTGTGTTTTACTCTTTTCCTGAAGATGCTAAGGACCTCTAGCAGAGGAAGGTGCTGACGGAGGCTGACTTGTCCGCGAATGGCCAGCTCTAAGCACGCTCTACACCGAGATGGTATTTACAGTGGTGTTTTTCTCTGCTTTTGCCTGAGAGCTAAGGACTTCTGAGGCCAGAGAAGCAGTGGAAGTTTGCCTCTGATTTGGACCGAGGTAGGGGTCATCAAAGCACGCTACACAAGCCGTCTGATTTACAGTGTGTTTGTCTCTGTTTCCCTGAGAGCTACAGGGACCTCCTTAGCAGAGAGAGGTTGGACGAGCTTTGAATCAATCGAGGCATCAAAGCATCGCTAACAAGGTGATTACATGTAGTGGTTGTTGTTCTTTTCCCTGATATGCTAAGAGAAGCCTCTAGCAGAGTAAGGGTGACGAGGTGCTAAGTGCGACTACGAGGCGATGACCGCAGTTCACGGGCTAGACAGAAGGCGAGTGATTACAGGTGGGTGTTTCTGTGTCGTTGGTCGCCGCTGGAGATAGCTTAGGAGGAGCGGCGTGCGCTAGCGATGAGTAGAAGTGTGGGCGAGCTAATTGACCGGAGGCATCAAGCACGCTAACAAGGTGATTAACAGTGTATTTCCTCTTTCCTAGAGCTACGGACCTCTAGCAGATGATGGTTGGAGCCTCGGTGCTGATCTCGAGCCGGAGGCATCAAGACTACGCGTCCCAACAAGGAGTTAGATTATAAGTGGGTGGTTTTCCTGCTTTTCCCTGTAGTATGGCTAAGGGGACCCTCTCGCCAGAGAAGGTGGACGAGCTGATTGACACCGACGGCATCAAGTCACGGCTAACAAGGTGATACAGTGTGTTTTCTCGCTTTTCCATTGAAGCTACCAGGCGACCTCTAGCAGAGAAGGGTCGGACGCGGCTAGATTTTGCGAGGCATCAAGCACGCTAACAAGAGTGGAAATTAAGTTGTGTTTTTCTCGCTTTTCCTGAGTGCTAGCGAACCTCTAGCACACGAGAAGGGGATTTTGCTGAATCTGACCGAGGCATCAAGCAGCTAACACGCCGTATACACGTGCTGTTTCTCTTTTCCCTGAGAGCTCATAAAGGACTCTACTTAGAGAAGGTGGACGAGCTGATTGAACCGACGGCACAAGAACGCGTAAACAAGGTGATTACAGCTTGGTTTTTCTCGTTTCCCTGAGAGCTAAGGAACCTCTAGTGCAGAGAAGGTGGAGAGCCTTGAATTGGGACCGGAGGCCATCCATAGCACGCATAACAAGAGTGATGTACCAGTGGTGTTTTCATCTTTTGCCCTGATGCAGAGGCTAGAGGAGCCTTCTAGCGAGAGAAGGAGTAGTGTGTGGTGGAAGTGTTGGACGGAGCTTGGATGTTTGGGGATTCCGGATTGGTGAGCTTTAGGGCGTGCCGGCGACTCTCGTTTAAGGTCAGTCGTGCTAAGACGATAGTGTAGCGTCGATCTAAGCGAGGTGGTGTGTTGTGTTCTTTCCCGTGTAGATGCAGTATGGACCCTCTAAGGGCATGGAGGAGTGAGCATAGGCTATTGATCGTGAGGCAGATTAGATAATCGTGCTAAGCGAATGCGTGGAGTTGTAACAGTGTGTTGTGTTGGTGTGGGTCTGGGGTTGTTCGGCGCACTGATTCGGAGCACTGGTTATTGTGGTAGCGCTTTCGTAGCAGGAGAATGGGGGTGGCTACGAGCGTAAAGTTGAACGCGCGGATGGGGGTTGCTCATCACATGGCACGCGAATTTGAGGCATAAGGGACGTGATGTACAGTGTGTTTTTCTCGCATCTTTTTTCCGTGATAGCCTAAGGACCCCTCTCAGCAGAGAAGGTGGACAGCTAATTGACGCGGAGGCATTCAAGCACGCTAACAAGGTGGATTTACAGTGTGTTTTGTTGTTTCCCTGAGAGCCTAAGGGACCTCTAGCCCGATAAAGGCGTGGATGAGCTAAATTGGATAGAGGCATCAAGCCCCGCTTAACAAGGTGATTACAGTGTTTTGTTTCTTTTCACCTGGTGAGCTACAGACCTCTAGCAGACGAAGGTGGACAGAGCTATCATTGACCGCCGGCATCAAGCACGGCATAAAAGTGAATACAGTGTGGTTTCGTTTCTTTTCCCTGAGAGCTAAGGACCATCTAGCAGATAAGGTGGAGGCTAATTGACAGAAGGCATCAAGGCACCGCTAGACAAGGTGATTACAGTGTGTCTTCAACTGTGTTTTCCTGAGAGCTAATAGGACCTACTAGCCAAGAAGGTGGCGAGCTAGAATTGACCGAAGGCATACAAGCACGCTAACAAGTGATACAGGATAGGTCGTTTTCCCTATTTCCCTGAGAGCTAAGGGACCTCTAGCAGCCAGAAGGGCTGGGATCGAGGCCTTGGAAATTGAATCGAGTGTTGGTTGTGTGGGGCAATGCAAGCACGCTAGGACAAGGTATTTACTAGTGTTGTGTTGTTTCTGTTTTCCCTTGAGGCGTACCGGTGAGACCGGATGCTAGCAGAGAGTGGGTGTTTGCTAGGCATGATAGAATGGCGAGGTCAGTCCAAAGCACGCTAATACAAGGGTAGATTACAGTGTGGTTTTCTCTTTTCGCCTGAGAGGCGTTAAGGTGGGATCACCTGTCTTACGAGGAGTAAGGGGGATGGTGTGGCTGATGTGACCTGGAGGAGTTGCTGACGGGCAGATCGCCTAGCGGGACGGCGTAAGCAAGGATGGATTTAGCAGTGTGGGTGTTGGTCTCTGCTGTTTTGTTCGTCCTGAGGATCTAGGGGACCGTTCTCGATATAGAGAGGGAAGGTGGAGGATTCTGGAGCTTGGAGGTATCATCACGCTCGGAAAGAGTTGTCGTAAGCGCGCTAGTCGGGTGAAGCAGCGCGCGCGTAACAAGTGATTTACATATGAGTTTTGGATTGTGTCGCTGTGTTTCATCGCCTTGAATGGATTAGGCTAAGGGATCCCGTGAGTGGCTATCCGAGAGATGGTAGGAACGTATGCTGAAGATTCTGGAATGTATGAGGTTTGGCATTTGCGAAGCACGCTAGACAATGGTGAAATTACAGTGTGTTTGTTGTTTTCCTGAGAGCTAAGGAATCCTTCTAGCAAGAGGGTGTGGGATGCGATGCTGTAGCATTTGAGCGCGGAGGCAGTCCAAGGTCGATATCTGGGCTGTGGAAGCGAAGGGTTGATTACAGTGGTTTTTCTCTTTTGTCCTAAAGAAGCTGTCACGAGGACCAAGACTTAGCAGAGATGAGTGGAACAGTGAGTTGGGACCAGGCTCAGCATCGGGCTCAAATAAAGGTGATTATAAAAGGTGTAGATTTCTTTCCTCTTTCCCTGAGAGGCCTAAGGACCTCTAGCAGAGAAGGTGGACGAGACTGATTGGACCGGAGGCCATCCAAGCACCGGCTAACACGGGATACAGTGGTGTTCTTTCTTCTTTTACCTTGAGGAATAGTAAGAGACCTAATCTGAAGCAGCAGAAGGTGGATCGCGCTTCAATTGACGCGAGGCATCAAAAGCCACGCTAACAAGGTGATTACAGTGTGTTTTTCCATTGTATTTCCCTGAGAGAACTTAACGGGGACTCTCTTAGCAGAGAAGGTGCACGAAGCTGATTTGACCGATGGCATCACAGATCGCTAACAAGGTGATTGACGAGTGTGTTTTTTCTCCTCTTTTTTCCACCTGAGAGGCTAATGGAACCTCTAGCAGGGGAGAAGGTGGACGAGCTGATCAACCGAGGCATCAAGCACGCTAAAAGGTGATCTACAGTGTGTTTTTCTTTTTCCCTGAGCTAAGGGACCTCTAGCAGAGAAGGTGACGAGCTAGATCGACAACGACAGTCTCGGGCATCAACGCACGCTAACAAGGTGGATTAACAAGTGTGTTTTTCTCTTTTTCCCTGAGCAGCTTAAGGACCTCTAGCAGAGAAGGTGGACGGCTTGCTGATTGACCAGGCATCAGTCACGCTTACAAGGTAAAACAAGCGATTACAGTGTGTTTTCTCTGGATTCCGCCCTGGACGGAGCTAAGGTACGCTCTAGCAGAGAAGGTGGACGAGCTGATCAACCGAGCATCAAGCACGCTAAAGTATTCATGTTTGTTTGTTTTTTTCCCTGAACTAAGACCTTAGCAAAGAGGTAGGACACTAATTGCACAAGAGTGATTTACATGTGTGTTGTAGTAGGCGTGCGTGTGTTATGCTTACAGTGTTTAAGGAACTCTTGTAGCAGGAGGAGAGGCGGTGGGGACGTGGTTAGCGTTTAGATGAGAGCAAGGAGTGTTGTCCGATGTAGCAAAGGGCTAGCTGCGACAGGCTTCGACGCTAGAGGGTTGATTTACAAGAGTGTCTTTTCTGGTTTTCCGCCTGAAGAGCTAAGGACCTCGCTAGCAGAGAAGGTGGGGACGAGCTGATTGGGACCGATGCATCAAAGCACCCTTAACATGTGTGAGGGGTGATTACAGTGTGTTTTCTCTTTTCCCTGGAGAGCTAAGGACCTCTAGCAGTAGAAGGTGGAGAGCTGATCAAGCCGAGCATCAAGCACGCTAACCAAGGTGAATTACAGTTGTGTTTTCCTCTTTTTCCCTGCAGAGCTACAGGACCTCTAGCCAGACAGAAGTGTGGACGAGCTGAGACCGAGGATTCAGGTCATAATGGCAAAGCAACATTAGCGCTACAAGGTGATTTATGTGTCGTCTCTTCTCTTTGCTGTGCTCGACCCCTGAGAGTAAGACCTCTAAGCAGCAGCGATGGTGACCAATCTAACGCTGATTGGCTGACATCACACGACGCTAACAAGGTGCATCTCACAAGTGTGTGTTTTCTCTGTTTTTCACCTGAGAGCTAAGGACCATAGCTAGGAAGAGCAGGTGGACGAGCTGATTGACCGGAGCATCAAGCAACGGCTAAGGGTGATACTACAGTTGTGTTTTCTCTTTTCCCGCTAACTGAGAGAGTTGATAACGAGGACGTTCTAGTAGCAGAGGTGGACGAGCTGATTGGAGGCATCAAGCACCTAAAAAGTGATTCACAGCTGTGTTTTCTTTTCCTGAGAGCTTTCCCTGAGAGCTAAGAGCTAAGGAATCTGTCTAGAGAGAAGGGTGAATACAGGGTTGGACGACTGATTGCCGAAGGGGGGTTTTCTTTCCCGAGAGTAAGGACCTTAGAGAGAATCTGATTCATAGGCAACTAACAAAATTTACAGTTTTTTTATTTGTATATCGTGAGAGCTTAAAACTTTTAGCTTAGAATTTGGACGAGCTGATTAATAAAAGCATAAAGCACGCTAACAAGGTGATGACAGTTTTTCATCTTTTTACACTGATAGCTTAGACTCTATGCAGAGAAGGTGGATGAGCTGATGGATAGAGGCATCAAGCAAGCTAAACAAGGGGTTCTATTACAGTTTGTTTTCATCTTTTTACCTGAGAGCTTAGGACCTCTAGCCTGAGAATGGTGGACGATCTGGTCGATAGAGGCATCGCAAAGCACACTAGAGGTGAGTATATGATGATAGTGTTTCTTTTCTTCGACGACACGTAGCCACTGCATCGCCATTTCTGTGGTTGCATGGCGACGCATGTTTTGGCAATGCACGAGGTGGCCATGCCCTCAATACCCCCGGGCTCCGCGCTCTCGCTATATGCGAATCCACCATGCGATGGCTACGCAGCATGAGCTATGCTTTGAAATGGCAAGACTTTACATCTATGTCCAACACGTTAACACTAAAACACAAACCTACACATAACACTTACACTATCTTAGAAAAACCCTAATCACAACATCTACCGTCTATTGAACTCTCCCTAACCCTCTACTGCTGCTACAGGGAGCTGATGACATCATCATACAAAAAGAGGAGGAACTCCTCTCGCACTATCTCTACCATTAAAAACACTGATTTGCACTGCCTTGAACTCTAGACCTGACCCTAATGGCTGAACCTAACCCTAACCTGCTGGCTACTATAGGAGCTGCTACTGACATGGTGTCGTCATCCAAAAGAAGGAGGGGATCTATCGCACTGAGGCCATGTTAACTCGGATTGAGAGACTGGGAACCAAATCAGTGAGAGTCTTAAGTGGACTTCCATGACATTCCCCACCCTAAACAAGCACGAACATGAACACGAACACTACTAGAACTCTAACTCTAACATGACACAAAACATGAACACAAAACTAACCTAGAACTCTAACTCTACATGAAACACGAACAACTACCTAGAACTCTTACTGCTAACCCTACCCCTGACCCTGACCTAACCTAACCCTACTGCTGCTATAGAGCTTCTGACGCGTCATCGTCAAAATAGGAGGAGACTCCTCTCGCATTACCTCTACCACGAACACTAACACCTTACGCTGCCCTTGAAACTCTAACCTAACCCTAACGCTGACCCTAACCCTGACCCTTATCCTAACCCTACTGCTGCTGCTAAAGGAGCTGCTGACATCATCATCCAAACGAGGAGGGGACTCCTCTCGCACTGAGGTCTACCACTAACACTAACACTGACACTTACACTACCTTGAACTCTACCCTGGACCCTATACTAACATACTGCTGCCACAGGAGCTGGGGCTGACATCATCATCCAAACGGGAGGGGACTCCTCTCGCACTGAGGTCATGTTAACTCAGATTTCAGAGACTGAACCAGATCAGCGAGATCTTCAAGTGGACTCCCCGTGACAATCCCGTCACCCGGGCCTCAGGTAGCCATGGCTGCCCGGCCATCATCTGGCTCTCCTGACACCAAAACAACCAGCCGGCGCTCACCAGTCGTGCCAAGTTGAATCTGTCGACACTGGTGGGGCTGGGAGTAGCTCACCTCGGGGCCGAGGGAGTGAGCGGACCCTCCGATACTAGCAGTCGCTGGCAGAGGGGGCGGCTCCTGCTAGGGAGCAGACTAGCCTGCCTGTGGGCTAGGCGCCTCCACCACGCCCGAGTCGCTTAGAAAGGGTCCCAGACAGACCGTAGTCATGCACAGTGGGGGGGCAGGTGGGGGGGCCCGTACGACAGGGGTTGGGGACGGGTCCTTCACACTCACGCCCGCTTGTACCCACCCTCGACCTGCGCCAGTTTGCACGAGGTGGACGACTCTTGCTCCCTACACAGCCAGGGTCACCCTTTGACCGGCTGCGAGAGATGGAGGAGCCAGACAGGCACAAACACCAGGGTGGAAGTCTGAGCGAATAGCAATCGCGCAAAGTAGGAGGGCTCGTTGGCGGCTGAGTGATCTGGGAAGCGTTCTGCAGGCCTGCAGCACCGCCCTGCCATGAGACAGGTATGTGTGTTATCTACACTGTGTGTGCTACACTGTGTGTGCTACACTTTGTGTGCTATCTACTCATCAACTGCAGCACCACCCTGCCATGAGACTGGGTATGTGTGTTATCTGCACTGGTGTTGACAACTACACTGTGTGTGCTACACTTAGTGTGCTATCCTACCTCTGCAAGCCTGCAGCCACCCTGCCAATGGAGAGAACAAATGTGTGGGTTATCTACACTAGGGGTGTGTGACAATGCACGTGTGTGTACACTGTATTGCGTATTTTACTTATGCAAGCCTGCAGCACCACCTCTTGGCATGAGAACAGCTATTTGTGTTATCTACACTGTGTGTGTGCTCTACACTGTGTGTGACAACTGCACTGTGTGGATGCTATCTACATTCTGGGGCAGACCTTGACGCTGCAGCCCGCGGGCCTGCCATTCTACAGTAGCCATTTTGGTGTTGCTTTAATTGATTCCCCCAAAAGCCCGATTTTGTTTGTGCTGAACTGATTCTTCCCCATTGTCTGATGTGGGTGTCCATGCCATGCAACAGGTTGCCATTTTGGTGTGCTTTAGTTGATTCTCCCAAAAATCCGATTTGTGTTATGCTGTGACTGATTCTTCCCCATTATCCTTGTTTGAGTGTGCCTTGCCATGCGACAGGCAGGGGGAGGCTTGTCTGCACTTAGCTGGTCAGCACTAATTTTGCTACATTACACCTAACCTAAACCTAAACCCCAACCAAATTAACCACCTAAAACCTAAACCCTGAACTGCCTAAACCCTAAACCAAAGATAGAATAAAGAACCTAAACCCAAACCACCTACAAAACTTAAACCAAGTGCTGATCCCAGCTTCCCCCTACTCATGTGGCAGTGCCTAACATACGAGGAGCTGACACACATGAGACGTTTGGCGAAGAAGGCGGAGGAGGAGGAGGCCGCCGCTGTTGCAAGGGGAATGAGTCGAAAGAAGAGTGCTCGTAATGGAAAAATTGACAGCAACAGCAACAGCGCCCGGATCTCTCCATCTCCTGGCCTGGGTAAACCCTAAACCCGCCACCACTGTCGCAAGGGGTATGAGTCACAACAAGAGTGCTCATAATGGAAAAAGCAACAGCAACAGCGCCCAGATCTCTCCATCTCCTGGTCTGGGTAAAACCTATACCCGAAGCTCTCCATCTCCTGGCCTGGGTAAAAAACCTGAACGCATGGGGTATGAGTCGCAAGAAGAAGTGCTCGTAATGGAGACATTTACAGCAACAGCAACAGCGCCGGATCTCTCCATCCCTGGTCTGGGGGTAAACCCTAAACCTGAAGCTCTCCATCTCCTGACTAGGTAAAACCGAATGCAAGGGGTATGAGTCCGCAAGAAAAGTGAGTAAACCCTAAACCCGAAGGAGGCCGCCGCCGCCGCAAGGAGTATGAGTCACAAGAGGAGTGCTTGTAAAACGGTTTCCACTTTAGCTGGGACTCAAGAGGAGTGCTCGTAAAACGGTTTCCACTTCAGCTGGGAGTTCATGCCCTTAAGCGCAAGGGGTATGAGTCGCAAGGGGAGTGCTTGTAAAGGAGGCCGCCGCCGCCGCAAGGGGTATGAGTCGCAAGAAGAGTGCTCGTAATGGAAAAAGTGACAGCAACAGCAACAGTGCCAGATCTCTCCATCTCCTGGTCTGGGTTAACCCTCAACCCGAAGCTCCCATCTTCCTGGGCCTGGGTAAACCCTAAACCTGAAGCTATCCATCTCCGCGCCGCAAGGGGACTGAGTAACAAGAAGAGTGCTCGACGAATGGAAAAAATCCCGAGGTCGGTGGTTCAATATCCCACTCGGAAAATGTCACATGGAGGTCGCAAGAGGGAGTTTTTTCGTAATGGAAAAGGGACAGCAACAGCGCCCAAATCTCTCCATCTCCTGGCCTGAGTAAACCCTAAACCCGAAGATCTCCATCTCCTGGCCTGGGTCTAGGGTTCTGGTGGTGACGGTGTGTACGTGTGTGGGGGGGGGGGGGGGGGGGGGGAGGGGGGGACCTTTATGGTGATGATTCATGCTTTGATGGATTTCTGCTCATCATCCAACACCACTCCATTTTGGGCGGAGCCCCCCCTTCTGGGAGGCGGGAGCCCCCAGTGTTACCCATTTGTCCGTCCGTCTGACCGTGATGAAGCCCGACACGTCAGCCAACGTCTCGTAACTAACTCGTTCCCTTGCCACCCTGTCGCTCCGTCGCGATCACTCTTCGCCATTTTTTTGCGTCGCAGGCGACGCTGCATAGGACTTGTTTGTGAAGTTGTGAAAGGACTTTCACCCCAGGAGGTGGGTCTCCCGAACCACAACCAGTGACACCCAGGATTCAGCTTGAAATGGCATTGCCACTTCCAATTCTGATCCAATGTAATGTAGCTGTCGCTTCAACCACACACAATAGATGTATCAATAAATAGTGTGCCTTATTACGAGGTGTAAGGTTGAGGGGGCTAGCCCGTTTGTTTGCACTGGGGCTAACCACCTCCACACACACTCTGAACTGGATACAACTTGGCCATGCTCTAAGAAGAGACAGCGCCCAAACTCTCCATCGCTTGGGCTGGGTTTGTAAAAAAATTGAAAATTGAAAATTATAACATCCAAGTAAGTCACACTGCCGGGGACAGATGACCCTACTAAGGGCGAGGTTTTATCGACATCGGTTCGTAAGCTCACCTTGCTCGAGGTTGACAACGAGGCTAGAACCAGTCACGTTTCATACGGTTGACGGCTACCGTCAAAACCGAACCGCTCCCGACGGGGTTCGAACCCGCATCTCCTTCGGTTGTTGTCGCATATTCTACCGTTGAGCCACTCCAATTCCGAAGCGGGGATGGCAGGATTTGTATGTATGTTACACGCTAGGTTTAAGCCATTTAGGCTTAAGGGACTTGCCCAACCGGCCCTGTCAGCTATGGATCATGGCCGCCGGCAAATGTGGAGGTTGGCCTCCTCTGTCCGTGGTGAGGCCACTTCCGGCCCTCGCCAGGCCACTCTGTATGAGTTATGGGGCCTTCCACCTCCTCAGGTGCCAGCTGTTCGCCCCCTCTCAGAGCGGGCTGGAGCACTTGCTGTGGCTGAGTTCTGGGCTCGCATTGCTGATTTTGTCGCTACAGAAGAGCCCCCTCCTGAGTGGGAGGACACGGTGGGAGATGATCACCCCTTCATCAGCCATGGTGGGTCCCGTGTTAACATGGGAGTTCCCAACCCTCCACATATGTCAGTGGCGGATCCTCCGATGGCCCAGGACCATTCCCCCGACCATTTGCTTCTCTCCCAGAATGAGCTTCTTCCCCTGATCCTCCCTGACAGCCTGGAAGACTAGCTTGAATTTGTTCTTGTCCCTTTGTAGCAACCGTCTTATTTCTGGCGGTGTAGGTGATGGGGGGTAGCTTCTGTTTTCACTTCTCGAGTCTCCGTTTGACTCTTGACCTGTTTGACTGCTCTCCTGTGCCCTCTCTCCGTCCTTTAGCTTGATGGTTTCTTGACAGATAGGCTATGGACTCTCTTAGCTTTTCCCCGCTGGTCTTGGTCTTTCGCTTTTCCTCACGCTTTTTATCGTGTTAGTAGTTCTGCTCAGGTTGTTAAGTGTCCTTTCTTAGCTGTGCTTTTCCTTGTGGCGTTTTGGCTGACGGCTTGGCCTTGTGTTTGCCTTTAGATAGGGAGTGTTAAGGCCGCCTTTTTAGAGCTCTATGCCTCTCTCCTTGTTTGTTTGGTGATTTTCCTGTGCCTTTTGTCCTTCACGTCTTCTTGTAGAATCTCGCTTTTTAGGCCTCGGCAACTCTCAGCCCTTCTACAATATACACTTTATTCGCTAGTTTCTCTATGCCTTGGTAGTTCGCATTGCTTGCTGTCAAGCCTTTTATTTGCTCTTTCGTACGCTTTTTTTGAGGTCACCTCCTGGACCAGGTTCTGAGAGGTATGTTGCCCAACCCCTCACTGTTATAAAACTGTCCAGCTGCCTCGGCGCTGTTCAGTCTCGGCATTGATTTTTGCTGAGTATGTAATTATATCCTCCCTCTCTCCCAACCGTGACACGAAGAGCTAAAAATAAAGGCATTGATGAACTGAACCCCAATCAAGTGTTTTACCGACGGGGGCCCAGAGTTTGTGCTACAGTGATGATTGAATTATATTACAATATTCAAACAGCAGCAACATGTTGACTACTTCCATGGCTGAGCTCCAAGGGAGAAATCTGCGTCTGCGACGGATCCTCAAATAAATAAAAACTTGCTATGTGGGGCAATCAAAAATAAAGGGGAAAACACACACGCATACACTGATGGACACTCAAACAAATGAGCTGGCACATAAAAACAAATAATGTCTAGTTAGGACTATGCCTGCACTACCGAATGCATGCATGCACTAGTACTTCTACTCATACTACTACTACTACTACTACTACTACCAGTGCAACTTGCATCATGCATGGTAAGCGGAAACCACTCACCGTCTCACCTTGGAACACGTCTCACCTTGAACCAAACAGAACTTAAGACCCTTAGACCCTCTTTTGAGAGAGGATTCTTTACATAGACTCAACAAATCATTGCCGAGACAGGATAGCAGCACAACCTGCCGACCATCCAATTTTATAACAGGAAGCACGAGGGTTTGGAGGCACCCCTTCCTTCCAAGAGAGGCAGAGGCTTCGTTACAAAAACTCGGCAAATCACTGCCGAGACTGGACAGCAGCACAGCCTGCCGACCATCCAATTGTATAACACGGAAGCACGAGGGTTTTACAGGCACCCCCACAAACCTGAAAACAAACTAGGTCAAGTCAAAAAAAGAAACAAACTAGAGGCGGAAAGGTGAGGGATGCGGGGGCAGGCAATCCAAACTTGAGAGAGAGAGAGAGAGAGAGAGAGAGAGAGAGAGAGAGAGAGAGAGAGAGAGAGAGAGAGAGAGAGAGAGAGAGAGAGAGAGAGAGAGAGAGAGAGAGAGAGAGAGAGAGAGAGAGAGAGAGAGAGAGAGAGAGAGGATTCGTTACATAAATTCAGCAAATCACTGCCGAGACAGGACAGCAGCACAGCCTGACGACCATCAAATTTTACACGGAACATGGAAGCACGAGGGTTTTAAAGGCACCCCCACAAACCTGAAAACAAACTAGGTCAAGTAAAAACAAAGGAAACAAAGTAGAGGCGGAAAGAAGAGCGGAAAGGGGAGGGTCGCCAAGGCATTCAATCTAGAGCACCAAGCCCAAACAAACAGAAGAGAGGATGGCTGAACCAAACAGAACCAAAGACCTAAACCCTAAACCCCAAACCCTAAAGGCTCGATTCCCGGTAGGCACACAGTCCATTTTTGTAGTCCATGGACTGTAAGTCTGGTATCTCCAATCGACCTGGCACAGAGTATCTGCCTTATCCATTTGGTTTTCTCTCTGGGTTATGTGAAAGGGACCAAGAAATACCGGTACTACAAATTGTCAGAACTGCTAGGCTACGGGAGTTCTGTAAGACATCTAGATCTAGATGTCCTACAGAACTCCCGTAGCCTAGCAGTTCTGACACAAATCGAATTGGTGTGGTCACTGTGGTGCTAATATACGCCCTGCCCGCGCTACCATTAACCGTGCAAACATTGGTCACAGATATTTGCAAAGATAGCAGCAGTATTACCGCGTACTTGACGGCGATGGTATACTCAAAATTGGTGCACTCCTTTATCTCCTACACCTCCCTTTCTACAGCTTCACAGGAATGCTTCCTACCGTGGTTGACGTAGCCCCCATACTTAAGGGTCCTTGGTGATTCCTACCCCTTCCTCTCCTACCTGTAACTCCATCTGACCACACCCTACCTCCTACCTTCCTGCGGTGTGTGTTTGCCGCTTCCTCAGAACCTAACTTGTTTACGTTTAGTTCAACATATTTTCTTCTGCCACCTTCTAACCCCACAGCCACTCGCACATACTCCACCTACGTACTCCACCCCCCAATATCACTCCCCTATCACCTCACACCACCACAGTACCACACACTCACCCCACTCCCATGGTTTGTGGTCGGTACCTATCACAAGACCTAAGTGCGCCCACTCTTGTGTAGGAGTGGCATTCCCCTACTCAGATGCCCACTTGGGTTCTTTGTTCTTTTTCAAGGAGGACGTTCGCCTCAAAGGGTGGGTATATCCCTGTGCTAGCCCTAATAATAATAATAATAAGAATAAGAGTAGTAGGTTTGGCGCCTTACCATCTGCACGTTGACGCGAAGAATCACCCCCCGTGCTAAAACCACCATATCTAGAGCACGTGTGAGAGTGTTGATTCGAACCGGGGACTCCCCTGGTAGCAGTGACCCTGCTTAGCCGTACACCCCTCGGGCAATCCCTATGCTAGTACTTAAGTACTTAACTGAACCTATTCTAAATCATTGGAGGAGTTACTCCTACTCGGAACGAACAAGCTTTCGTGCTATAAAATTGGATGGTCGGCAGGCTGTGCTGCTGTCCAGTCTCGGCAGTGATTTGCTGAGTTTATATAACGAACCCTCTCTCACGAGCCCAGCTTTGCACAGTTTGTTGGTTTCGCTTCTCAAGTTTACCCTCTCCGGGATATATCGTACTGATGTAGAGTTTTATCGTGTACTGTGTCGTACGATATATATCGTGCTAAGTGGCGACGTGTCCAGCTGCTCAGACGAGACTGTAAACAAGTATCCACTTGCACAGTTTCCATAACGTACTTTATATTTGTCGAGTTGTACGTTGTTGCTGTGCTGGCATTTCAGAGTGAGAGTGTCGCAGCCAATTTCGGCCGCGGGTGGTCTCAAACCTGTAACCTACCGCTGTCTTTTCATGTCAACAATGTTATTCCTACCCCAAAGTACTCTTAGATTGTAAAAATACAGCTAGGTGAGTTGTTTTATCCAGAGATGAACTGCAGTACTGATGTACATTGTGTTATCAAACTGCGAGATTGAAAAACAAGTTCGGGCTCCGCTGAGTATGTAACAATTTCCTTACTTTTGTCAGTGTGGTCCTCTGGTACACAAATATCTTACAATTGGGAGGTCGGCTGTTCGACTCTCGTGAAGAGCACCTGAGTCTGGGCCAGGGAATTCAGGATATCGCCCCTTATCGTACGATAAATCACGATATATCGTACGATAGTAGACCAGGGAAATTGAAATAGACAGGTGGCGTGGCTTGCCCCTGCCCCCGCCCGGTGCCCCCCGCCCCCGACCCTGCCCCCGGCCCCGCCCCCGCCCCTGCCCCGCCCCCACCCCTTCCCCACGCACGGCCCTGAGGTGGGGTCCGTGGGCTAATTATAGCACAAGTGCCCTAGGGGATTGTTGTGTCCATTGTAATGCTTGCATGTTTCGCCTCCAATTTTTGACGACAATTCTGCTCCGAAACCTAGGTATACGCACATGTATAAATGGTTCAAATTTGAAATGTTAGCTTAAAACACCCTTAAATCAAATTGTTAACCGTGAATTGTAACTTTTTGGCCCAAGCTGAGCTCCTTTTCGTGAATTGCGATGCTCAAATATGCTCTGGTCAGAATTTGTCCGGTATAAATTTGTCTAATAATTCATCAAAAATATAGAATGTTCAACTTTTTTGATGTTTTTCATGAAATCTGAAAATTTGGTTTGTGACACACGGACGGACGGACGAACGAACGAACGAACGAACGAACGAACGAACGAACGAACGAACGAACGAACGAACGAACGAACGAACGAACGAACGGACATTTTAATGGGGGTAATCCCTCTTCAAAAAATCTGGAGATTTTTTTCATTCGGGTACTAGTACTCGTCCCGAACCCTAATTGCTTGGAGGGGCGCCAGCCTTAGGGTACCTACTCGTGACAGAGATGGTTCGTTACATAAACTCAGCAAATCACTGCCGAGACTGGACAGCAGCACAGCCTGCCGACTATATGATTACCAGATATGTATGATTAGCAGATTTGCCTGGGATTTCCTTGCACTGGGTCTGGGCCAGGGAATTCAGTATATCGCCTTATATCGTACGATATATCACGATATATCGTACGGTAATAGACCACGATATTACCGTGTTTTCTATCTCCCTCAGTATTGGTTCATTTGACTTGATTTTAAGTGTATGGACGTGTAAACGGTATTTCCTGTTATATCCTCTTGGTCTTATACTGATTTTCCCCCAAAAGGGTAAAAACATATCTTACAGTATCGATATCGTACGATATATCACGATATATCGTACGATAATTGAAAATACCGTACGGTATTGACAGCACTGATTCATATGATACCGTATCATGTCGTCATCATATGATTTCATGATTTCATGGTGACCTGGTGTACATTCTATCGAGTTATGTGGATTGATACACTTCAGTGTTAAGCTGGACACGTCTAAGTTGGTCACGTTAAGTTGGACACAAGGATAGGGTGGGTACTGGGGGCACCACTGACGATACATCTACTGAAAAATCTAGAGGGCTGCCCAGATTGAGGAATTGTAACCCACGAAGTATGCCCCCTGGTGTCCATAGGTATCGCTCGGGGGTCTTGGAATAGGAAGACGGTGAGCAGCCCAAAGTTGGCCGGATACCGCATGACAATTCAGAAGTTGAAGGTCGAACGGAGCTTCCTATGTTCATCCATGAATGTATGAAGAAAGTGGATAAGGTCGATTAAAGTAAAGCTATGAACATTATCAGCTTGGATAACACTCCGGAGAGTGGACTTTGTGTGTGCAGCACGCCAATCTATAAATGCGGAGACGAGAATAAGTTACAAGCACAGGAGACCCATTAAGGGGCACCAGTGGAGGAAAGGGGGCGGTAGCCTGGAACCTGATCAGGGTACAGGCTAGACAGCGCGTCAACAGGAAGCTGACATAGTACTGTCAGGACCGATAGTTCTAAGGGAGTACACAAGGAGTCACCAAGACATAAAACAAGCGAGAGCACCGCTATTCATGCTGATACTCCACCTATGACGCAGGTGACATACAATACTAGTACTCCACCTATGGCACTGGGGACATAGAACCATAAACTGGTAGCAAACAAAAAATTATTAAGGAACGGCGGAAAAACAGGAAACCAGAAGAAAGCCTTGTCTAAAATAAAAGGATGAGAAAGGATGAACCAAAAACCACTGTAGTACTCCGAAAATGTAGCAGCAAAAAACTTGGGTCATACCGAGCTGAGCTAAGACCAAAATGGAAATGTAACCATCCATGGTAAGCGCAAAAATACTATTCATCCAGAATAGTAGGCACCAAACCAGAAAATCACAGGGAGGCCAAACAGAAATCAATCCTAATACCAAAGGAAGGGGAACAACGGTGACTGAAAGAACCGAGAACTTAACCTAAAGAGAAGACTGAAAAAATCGTATATCAAAGTTGGGGAACAACGGTATAGAAACCCCGATCCGGGAATAGGAACCTAACGCCAATCAATGATAACCAAAGAGACGGATTGAAATATCGTGTGAGCGCAGCACACGAGAGAATCAATGCCTAAAGGACGCAGACAAGAGGACACTAAAGACTACGATGGAAGAAAAAAAAAAGTCGATGGAAAAATCCACTACCTTAAAAACTATTCTTAGCATAGAATTCATGACTAGGTTGGGATGAAAAAACCATGATGAACTGGTTTCTCACTCAAAGATGGAAGTAAGAAGATTTATGAAAGTTAATTATCATAAATCCCCAGCTACGGCACTAACGAAAAACATTCTAAGAGGTGGGTATCGCACCGCAAAGAACTCATGCACTCAAGACACACCAAGCGCCTAACCACAAGCAAACCAAACCTGCAGTAACTGGAAAAATCCAAAGGATGCGAAGTTAAAATTTTCAAGAAACTTGTAACCAACAAAGGAAACACAGTTCGATGAACAATAGAAGGGTAGATGTACAACCATAGGACATAAAACCTATTGTCCACCTGAAAAATAGTAAACGCATAAAAAGGACTTCAAAGAATTTACTGCAAAGGATGGACTGAAAGGGCGCTTGAAATACACTTGGAAAACAAGAAAGAGGTGAGCGGCGGTACATCTGCAAGTACAACTGCAAGATTACCCAGCCCACCAATTCACAGTAAAATCCGAAGGGAAACGACTACTACACTCCACAAAAAGTTCCAATCACATGAGGGGCTGGTGATCTAAAAACAGTGTGGAGTAAAAAGAAATAGCTAATCTACGATGAGCTCCACCGAACGAACCATCTGCCTATGGAACTAAGAGTCAGAAACCATCAAGACGCTATAACGGTGGTCTGAATTAAGTACCACCTTCCACCAAAACCAAGAAAGACAGCTGAAAGGAAGGTGCCTAAACAAAGCGTCGTAACGCTCCACCAATCTAGACTACCCTATAAGTCAGTCTAGGAGGTGCTGAGGAATAGGCACTCACACATAGGGCCATGTTAACCTACGTATAGGAACCAGCAGCACCTAAAACAATGAATCCTGGGTTGACTGTAACACCCCAGCCATACGCAGTATCAAGCTAGACCAGTGTTCAAGATCATCACTTACCCATTCAGCAACGGCTACATCATCACATGGGCTTGACCCGAGTAATCCACCAGGGACGACAGGAGGCGTCGGAATTATCGACACCCGCGAGCCATCCGAGGTGGTCGGAGGTTGGCGACTATTAGTCAATGGACCTGATCCAGGTACCACTATGATCGAAGGCTGTCTAAATCCTAAAGTTTCACCGCTAAAACGTGGCACAGAGGAGGGCCTGGCGACCCCCTGAGATTCGGCTAAGATTATAGTTGGATATCCAACTCCCACCCGCCCTAAAACTTCACACACAATACAGCAAGATCAGGCCCTGGTCTAGAATGCAACAATGATACATCCCAGCCAGGCCAGCCAACAACAATTGGGGTTGTTAAAGGGCGTAGGGAATTACCGGTAACACATAACATATCACCGTTTGATGACAGGAGGGATGCAAGCGGGCACGGGGACCCATACTAATGGGAGAACCCAGAAAGACAGTTTAGAACTGAACTGGAGATAGAGAGTACATCACTACTCACTACTAACTGGCGCAACATTGGAAACCCAAATATAATAACCCTTACTCACCAGGGAATACCCAACCAGTCTACCAAATAATGTCTTTTTAACTAGCTTGTTGCGTGACTGCCCAATACTAAGATTACATAGCAAGGGCAACCAAACAAACGCAACAACGACACATCAGGTGCAACCCCAAAGAAAAGCTCCGAAGGAGTCTTGTCTCCCTAGATGAACACGCGATTGCAAAGATAACACACTAGCACCATGCTGAGCAGTGTCATCATCAACAACTCATGCATGCCCAACTAATCGAGATCAACCATGCCTCTATACCACTTAACTAAAAATTCCTAAGCCCTATCAGAACTCAAACACTTGAACCCAAACTCACGTAGCTAAGGCATACACCTAAGGGGGGAACAAGGGGCACGGGAAGACTAAGTAGTAACCTCTGTCGAACCACGGAACGCACCCAGGGGTCACAAGGAGCCTAAGAGAGAAAAATATCTGGACTAGGGCCAGGGCCAGGACGGCGTCCACTGCGGCCTGTAGCATGGGCGAAGTCCGGCGCTGCGAGACCTGGGATTCTGTGGGGAAGCGTTAGGTTGAAGTCGAGATTTGAGGTATGGGAAAAAGGAGACGAGAATGACAGTGCAGCAAGTCGCACCTGGTGCAGAAAATCGCAAATCGCAAGGGCAGAATTCGAACATTTATCGCTAGGATGCGAAGAGCAGAGCCGAGGCATGTAAAGGTCCTAATATCCCGCCGTCGATGATCAGTCAATCCCAAGTCCCCCCCTCTATCGCTCGACTCACCCGGTTGGGGGGTAGAGGGAGCAGCACCCGTAGTGGTGCTGACCATACCCCCCTGCTTCCTACCACCTCCAGAATCTCCAGGTCCAGACGCCTAGGTCGTCCTCCTCTGGCGAATCCTACGGCAGTGCCGGCGATCCGCCAGCTTGATCGAAAAATTTCTCCAGAAGGTAGCACAGAGCCACTAGAGCGCAAGCTCATGCCAGGAGCCGACCGTCGGCTGGGCAGAGCAAAGGGGCAAAGACGACGTAGACATCAGCAGGGAGCTTGGTCGGCTTGGCAACCTCCGGTATGCAGGCAGAGCCTCAAACACCGGAGAAAGGTTAGCGACGTCAAGGACGCGAGCAGACGAAGACGGGGTATCTCCACCGATGTCCAGGCTAGTCGCCGACTTGAGTCTGCACGTCACAGTCATCTACGACAGACGGGAGGAGGCGACAGACGGCAGGGGAGGAAAAAGAAGAGAAGATGGAAGGAAGAGGAATGACCGGGGGGGTTACTTCCACGATGGCGGAAGGACTCTCATGACCGCTAGCAGAGGCAGCTGGTGCACAAACGTCTAGCCAATCATCAAGAGGAGCCGTTCCTCCGTTGGAAGGATTGGTCGCAGCCATCGCTGAGAATGATACTGCGCATCCTGCGCGTCCAGGAAAGACCATCCATGTCATGGAGTTTCTCAAAATGGCGGGAGGTCCTCGGAAGTTGCATCGCAAAGCAGTGGTAGTAAATGAAGGGCCGTATGACCTATCAGCTTGGATAACACTCCGGAGAGTGGACTTTGTGTGTGCAGCACGCCAATCTATAAATGCGGAGACGAGAATAAGTTACAAGCACAGGAGACCCATTAAGGGGCACCAGTGGAGGAAAGGGGGCGGTAGCCTGGAACCTGATCAGGGTACAGGCTAGACAGCGCGTCAACAGGAAGCTGACATAGTACTGTCAGGACCGATAGTTCTAAGGGAGTACACAAGGAGTCACCAAGACATAAAACAAGCGAGAGCACCGCTATTCATGCTGATAAACATGGCTGTTGTTTCGAAGTCCTGAAGGTAATGATAACGCCTGGTGGGGCGTGGTGTTAAGGGAACCCGTCGTACGCGGGCGGGGAGCGGTCTCCTAGCTCAACTGGACAAGCTACCATCGCGGTTGACGACGACTTGCAACGCTAAGAGCGACCGAAGGGGGAGTCGAACCCCCAACTCTTCATCCTCAACCGATCTGGTCTACCACTAGACCATTGTATATCACTAAAAGGGGCTATTTCCAAGTCCTAGCAAACATTGTTGCTGCCGAAGACGGCTAGCAGCCTGAAAGGCTGGAGCCATGGAACCAAATTCAAGGTCAATGGAGTCCTCAAATTGCATAGATCACCACCGCCAGGCAGTTTATATCAGCATGCACACTTATGGTAGGGGCTTTAATGTCTAGGGTGGTAATGACCAGGCCCCCCTTGTAACTGACAACGCCCAAATATTGGAACACACTAAGAAGCAGGGTACTTCAAATGGCCAAATTGGCCAGCGCTTTAGCGCACTTGAAAACAAAAGAACTGCGCTTTGTAATGCAAAAAGCGCAAAAATTGCTTGCAGCGCCCATAAGGGGTTGCAAAAAACTGCGCTTTAAGCGCAGAGGGGGTCAAAAAGTCAGCGCTCATAAGCGCGCACTTTGAATTACCCTGCTGAGAAGGCTGTCATATCTTGAAGCAGGTTTGACAATACACGCAGATTACAATGCATGCAATTGGCTGGTCATGAATACTGATTCCTTTGAAGGATGGAAATACTTAGGGGGCGGCAAATATATTTATATTGCCCCAACATATAGATCTACATATAGCAAAATATACCTATATCTGGTGTATCGGTACCTCAAGGAGGCCTCTGTAAAATCTGGAATTTATTTTAAATGTATTCTGCATCATATTAAGGTGCCTTCCGTCATCACTTGTGAAGCTCCCTGCCGGTGCGGTCACATACTAAACGGTCACGAGATAGCCTCCAAACCAACCCAGGCCTAGTCCCCCCTACCCCCATCATCAGTTCATCACCACCAGCAGTTCAGCCTACATTAGGTCCTATAAGAGTGTGTAAACTGTCTAATTTGTGCAGCTTCTATGCAGCTCCCCTGGCTGGCTATTTGGCAAAAACCAACGCAAGCTAGTGCACAAGGAGCTGCCTATAAGCTGCTACTGGTTGCCGAACAATTCATCATCATGGTGGGATTGCTTCGCTAGGGTAGTAGACTAGTAGGGTTACATGGACACAGTGTGCAGTCGCCCTGAATCATCCCCTAAAGGCCATAGGCTAAATCTCTATTCGCTAGCAAGGTAGGAGCACCGTTCCTTAGGACTGTTAGGTGGCCTACCCCTACCCCTCTTACGAGGGACAGTGCCAGCCCCCCCCACCCCCACCCCCCTCTCCACTGAGACTTGATCTTCCGCCTGCGCTGCTGCCTCAGTTCGTTGAGCCTCCCTTGCATGCCTTCATGTGCACGTTTGTCGAGTTGCTAGTGTTGTTGGGACTAACGCCAACGTCACAAGCACAACAAAACAACAGGCAAGGTCCACCTTCTTCAATCCGCGCATTGAAGTTTGCTCTCCAATTAGAAGCCGGTGGGGCTTTCTCGAGAATGGCAAAGACGGTTGTAGGTGACTTTCGATCGCTCTAGTAACTATGTAAGCCAGCTTCATTCAGAAGGCTATTTGAAATTTTCATGTGGAACAGTGCGAAGAAAGCGAATAGCAAGTTTGAGGAAATACTCAATACAATTTATACAAAAATACCATAATAATTGCACAACTAAATCATCCCAGATGAAATGATGCTTCAATTATATTGTAGATAAATAATATTGTAGATTTAATTATATTGTAGAATTAAATGATCACTATCGCACAAACTCAGGGCCTCCGACGGTACAATAATTGTTTGGGGTTCAGTTCATCAGTGTATTTCTTTTTTAAGCCCTTCCTACTACGGTTGGGCAAGTCTTTTTAGCCTATTTGGCCTACCCTTGGACTGAAACATAGATACATATTATGAGAGGGAAGATTATCAGCTATGGACAATACATGCAGATTGCGAGAGAAAAATAATCAGCCAGCGAGCTTGGGCTTAGTGCAGCTGTACCAGCTTTGACTGACAGGTTTGGCGCTTCCGCCAAAACCCGATGGTTGGACAACAATCCTGAAATCAGGCTTTAGCAGACCAAGTGACTCCTCAACCAGGCACAGATATCTGAAATAAAAAACACTGCAGGCAAGTCTAAGAGGGAGGAAGCCAGTGATAGTGGAGCAGATTCAGCGATTCACATGGCAACATGCTGGCAAGGCTGTGATGTCAAATATGTATGGGTGACCATTTGAACGCAAAGACTGAGACAGATCCAGGGTACAGAGATTGCCACACGCTGACAAGGCTGAGATGTCCCGCAGTTGCTGACACCAAGACAGATCCAGGGTGTGAAGATTGCCACACCCTGACAAGGCTGAGATGTCCTGCAGTTGCGGACAGTGAGATAGACCCAGGGTATGCAGATTGCCACACTGTGACAAGGCTGCGATGTCATGCAGTTGTGAACAATGAGACAAATCCAGGGTATGCAAATAGCCACACACTGACAAGGCTAGGAGGTCCTGCAGTTGCTCACAATAAGACAGATCCAGGGTGTGAAGATTGCCACACGCTGACAAGGCTGAGATGTCCTGCAGTCGCTGACAACTAAGCAGCTTTAGGTTATGCAGATTGCCACACCCTGACAAGCCTATGATGTCCTGCAGTTGCGGTCAGTGAGATAGACCCAGGGTATGCAGATTGCCACACGCTGACAAGGCTGAGATGTCCTGCATTCGCTGATAACTAAGCAGCTTTAGGTTATGCAGATTGCCACAATCTGACAAGGGTGCAATTTCCTGCAGCTGCTCACAACGAGACAGATCCTGGGTATGAAGACTGCCACATCTTGACAAGGCTGAGATGTCATGCAGTTGCTCACAACCACACAGATTCAGGGTATGGAGATTGTCACACCCTAGCAAGGCTGTGATGTCTCGCATTTGCTGACACCAAGACAGTCTTAGGGTAGGCAGATTGCCACATCCTGGCAAGGCTGTGATGTCCTGCAGTTGCGTACACTAGAACATATTCAGGGTATGCAGCAAGCGACACTCTGACAAGGCTGTGATGTCCTTCAGTTGCTTACAACCATACAGATCCAGGGTATGAAGATTTTCACACCCTGACAACCAGACAGATTCAAGGAACGCAGATTGTCACACCCTGACAAGCATGTGAGGTCCTGTAGTTGCTGACAATCAGTCAGATCCAGGGTATGAAGATTGCCACACCCTGACAAGCCTGTGATGTCCTGCAGTTTCCTACAAACAGACAAATACAGGGTATGCAGATTGCCACACCCTGACAAGGCTGTGATGTCTTGCAGTTGCGGACACTGAGACGGGTACAGGGTATGCAGATTGCCAGACCCTGCCAAGCCTGTGAGGTCCTGCAGTTGCTTACAACCAGACAGAACCAGGGTATGCAGACTGCCACACCCTGACAAGGCCGTGATGTCTTGCAGTTGCTCACAATCACACAGATCTAGGAAAAGCAGATTGCCACAACTTGACAAGGCTGTGAGGTCCTGCAGTTGCTGACACATAGTCAGGTCTAGGGTATGCAGATCGCCACACCCTGACAAGCCTGTGAGGTCCTTCAGTTGCTGACACCCTGACAGATACAGGGTACGCAGATTCCCACACGCTGACAAGGCTAAGATGGCCCGCAGTTGCTGACAACCAGACAGATCCAGGGTATGCAGATTGCCGCACCCTGACAGGCCTGTGATGTCCTGCAGTTTCCTACAAACAGACAAATACAGGGTATGCAGATTGCCACACCCTGACAAGCCTGTGAGGTCCTGCAGTTGCTCACAATGAGACAGATTCAGGGTATGAAGATTGGCACATCCTGACAAGGCTGTGATGTCCTGCAGTTGCCTACAACCAGACATCTTTAGGGTATGCAGATTGCCACACCCTGACAAGCCTGTGAGGTCCTGCAGTTGCTCACAATAAGACAGATCCAGGGTATGAAGATTGCCACATCCTGACAAGGCTGTGATGTCTTGCAGTTGAACACAATCACACAGATCTAGGGAAAGCAGATTGCCACACCCTGACAAGCCTGTGAGGTCCTGTAGTTGCCGACAATCAGTCAGATGCAGGGTATGAAGATTGCCACACCCTGACAAGGCTGTGATGTCTTGCAGTTGCTCACAATCATTCAGATCTAGGGAAAGCAGATTGCCACACCCTAACAAGTCTGTGAGGTCCTGCAGTTGCTTACAACAAGATAGATTTAGGGTATGCAGACAGCCAAACCCTACCAAGGCTGTGATGTCCTCGAGCTGCTCACAACCAGACAGACACAAGGTATGAAGGTTGGAATAAGCCGGCAAGGCTGAAACATCAGTCAAGGAAAGCCAGTTGCTAAGCTGGAGGGAGCGCATGGCAGTGCAGAACTTGAAGGTAGGTAGACTGGTACCTGGGAAGTTATGTAGAACAGCTTCCTCAAGCTGAGTCAGCGCTGACAAGGCAGACAAAGAGGCTGCCATGGGATGATCAGTCAGTCCTTCAACTTCTGGAGTAATATAAGAATCATAGGATTCATCGGGAGCAGGCATGAGCTCCACCTCCAGGCCACGCAAGCTGGGTGGCAAGCCAGCTAGGCCAACACCCCTAGGAGCATCAAAAATGCAAACTCTCTCAAGCATCTTGCACCGGTGGAGCATATTCATGTCTGGTTGATCATTCCCCAGTGACATGGTAGGGGCATGGCTTGCTGAATGGCTGAGAATGGTATAATTCTAGCTTTGGGCTTCTCCGCGAATGGGGAACAATGATCTTGGTATCAGCACTGACAAATGTGTGGTCATTTAATGAGTCATGTGCATGAGTCATGATTTGATTAATATTGGTATCAGTGCTGATCAACCCATGAATTGCATGATGATGATGATGATGATGATGATGATGATGATGATGATTTTTCTGGGGCCCAACTGATGTGATGGCGGCCTGACGGAGTAAAGGGGGACTTCCCAATATCACAAAACATTTATGTGCCAAACTGTGTAAATGCATGAGTCATGAACTCACAATTTGATATATTAAGTCCCTTGTTCACTTGTAGGTTGACCTATCTGGCTACACTGGAGAGCCACTGATAGGGGCACAACCACAGCTTCTGTTTGTGACAAATCAACCTCCGCATCATCATCATCATCATCATCATCATCCATATTAATGCACCCTACCTACATGCCCTAATTCTGTTCAAGCTACCATTTATTCTGAACAGTGTTGGTTAGGAGCTACACTGGATGCCACGCATGGCCCTTCATACTCCAATGGTCTTTCACCCGCCACTGCATGTGCAAAGGAAGGAGGTACGCTACTCAGACTTTGAAGCAGACTGTCTAATCAATGACTGTATAATCAATGAATCTGTAACTCACTCCGGAGCCCTCCCATGTTAATCTTCGGGTCGTAGCTTCGACTTCTTGGCAGGCTCGTTTGTAAACCAGTCTCAACGTGCCTCTTGTCTCCGAGTCGAAGTAAGGCAGCAAAGCTTCGTGACAGATCCGGATCGCGTAGTCGGTGCATTGGCTTTTGACAAAGACACCTTCTTGACCTGCTTGGCTATTGCACGCCATGTTGCTGCGTTGGTCTGCGCAGTCTGACCAAGTCTCCAGTATGGAACGAAGAAAAAACAGTCGGCAAGGGGGGGGGGCCGAGAGAGACTAGCGTCTTGGGGGGCGGGAATGAAATTGTCGAACTAGGCAGGGTGCGATATAATGTAGCTGAAAGCGTTCACTTGAGGTCTGAATTACTTGATTTCGCTTCGGGGCACTGACCTAGGTAGGCTGTCCCCACGGTCAAATGAGCAATACGTACCGGCGAAATCAATACGTACCGGCGAAGCAATACGTACCGGCGAAATCACGAAATGGGGTGGAAACGGGTCCCGGGAAAACATGTTTCTAGACCGCGGTGCTGAACTGCTGATGCTCCAAATGATCTATCTGAATGGAATATTGGATGTTGGGAAGGCCATGCGCTTAGAGAATAGCCAAACTGTGGCCCAGCGAGTTCAAACGAGCTTGCGGACGGAGTTAACGATTTCCAACTCACTTCAAGGAATCGTTCTCGCGTTTATGATGACATCCCGCGGAACGCTGAGGTCACGGAACCAGGGCGTGAGTAGACCTCCAATATCCACGAAAATGCGATAAGAATCGCATGAGAATCGCACAATTAAATGATCATCCCAGGTGAGATGATGATTTAAATATATAGATATTGCACAATTAAATGATCACTGTAGCACGAACTCAGGGCCCCCGTCGGTAAAACGGATTGTTTGGGGGTCGGCTCTCTTCAGTTTTTTAGCTATCTTTTTACTTATACCTCCAAATGACAGTCTGAGACCACCATTGAATTTGTTTTGACAAGGGCAGTTCAATGGCACCATTTGACCCATGGGTGGGTATGGGTGGTAAGGATGGATATGGATGGGTGGGTATGGGTGGGTGGAAGGGTGGTATGGATAGTGTATGGTTTGGTAAATGGGTGGGTCAATGGGTGGGTATGGGTGGTATGGATGAGTATGGATGCTTAATGTGTGTGGGTGAGTATTTTGACTATCACACAATCCCTTTTTGGTAATTATGAGGATGCCATTGTGTGCGCCTTAGTGCAAATACCCATAACCCATACATACTTGTAAGTTATGCCTCTAATTTATATTTAGGTGTGTATGTGTGTGTGTGGGGGGGGGGGGGGGGGGGGGGGGGGGGGGCAGCCCCCCTCAGGTTTTATAGGCAGGGGGTTGGGTTTCCTTTTTTTATACTCCTGACACAACTTAAAAAACAAATGTTGTAGTCTAGGGGTAAACCAAATATCACACAGGGACTTTCCCAACCATGATATCAAGAGGGACTAAACAGAAAAGGCGTTGATGAACTGAATCCCAGACATATAGACAACCGTTTTACGACGGGGGCACTGAAATTTTCGTGTTGCAGTATCAATAAATTCTACAATTTTAATTGAATCGTCATCCCACATGACATGATAATTTAATTGAGAGTTAATGATCGCATTTTAAAACACAATTTACATAACGTATCGTGACAACAGGCTCATAAATGGTACCAAACATAAACATAAAACTTTACATTTTTTTCAAAATGAATTGCCTGTTTTGATATCATGGCCTATCAGCCTTCAGGCTGCTCACCGTCTGTGGTCGGAGTTGCTGCTCACCGTCTATGGTCGGAGTTAACATGGGTAGTATCAACACTACTACACTAAGTTATGATAACGCCTGGGTGGGGCGGGGTATTCAGGGAGCCCCGTCTTACGGCGGTAGAGAACGGGCTGCTACTTTACCTGGGCAAAGCTACCATAGTACCATGGCGGTTGACAGCGACCGCAAACACTTTTCAGTCGTATTAGTTTGCACGTGAAGACTCAATGGAATTACATTACATTACATTACATTACATTACATTACATTACATTACATTACATTACATTACATTACATTACATTACATTACATTACATTACATTACATTACATTACATTACATTACATTACATCACATTACATGTTAAAGTCTACTTGACACCGCGAGGGTGTATGAGACTCTGTGCTTCAAACAAAAAGAAAAAATGAAGGAATGAAGGAAAAAAGTAAGTCGCAATAGCTAAGTATATCCGGAGGATCTGATGCGTACTGCAGAGTACTGCACATGCGCGCAGGCCATAGCTGGTCTAGGCGCCTGGCGGCAGACAACACGGGACCCGGTGTGTAACTGTGTACTCAGGTGCCGACGGACAATAACAACACTAAATCGCACCCGTGGGGAGTCGGGCCCAGCAACTTCTACGCTATTTCTAGGAGCTCAACCATTGAGCCATTCGTCGGAACGGGGGTGCTACTACACTACACTCCCGAGCACAGATGTACTCATGGGGTAATCACCCGCTCCCTATTAGGCGTAACCCCGGACAGAGAAGAATGACACGATGAGGTGAGAGAGGAACAGAGAGATATTGACTCAAGGCAATGGTTACACACGGAGACTGGACTATGTCCAGCCTCCAGTCAACTATGAGGTTAGATTACGGGCTTAGGACTGCGGCTACGTCCACGTCTGCATGGACGTGGACACGCCACTGTCAGTGAGACAGACCTACCGGTCATCTAACTCTCACAGACTGTAACATACATACACAGGCTCACAAATGATATGATCCAGAATTCTGGTATTTTCCATCCCGGCTCTGGTTGACTCTCTCCATGATCGTCAGGAGTTCCTCATGGATCCCATCCATCATCAGGACGGGGAATTGCTGCGAATACACAAGTCACAAAACACAGATGTCGTTAATTAGTTATGTAGGAGTGAATCTGCTGATCACTAGCAATTGATGAGTCGGTGACCCACCGACCCTTCGAGGCGAAAATCCCTCTTGTAACGGGAGTATAAAAAAAATGGGGGACAGTGGGACACCTATCCCTAAAAACCTGAGGAGGGCTGACCCCCCCCCCCCCCCCCCCCCCCCCCCCCCCCCCCCCCCCCCCCCCCTCCTAAATAGAAATACCCCTTTTTTTGTAAAACATAGATATGGATTCTGGGGGTGTACAACAAGGCGCACATATATAATGGCATCCTCAGAATTCCCACACAGGGCTTGGGGCCATACTCACCTGCTTGCGTCAGTCAAACAAGTCAGTCAAGCCTACTTTCTCCAGCCTGTCCAATCTGGCCTCCAGGGTGCAGTGTTAGGAAACAGGAGGGATGGGTAGCATTGGTAGGATCCTGTTGACCACCACCCACCACACACACCACCACACCACCACCACACACACCACCAACACACCACCACCACACACACAAACAGCACCCCCCACCCCCACACACCCCCACATACCTGTGTGGCGTCAGTCAACGAGTTGGTCAAGCCTACTTTCTCCAGCCTGTCCAATCTGGCCTCCAGGGTAGCGGTGTTAGCAAACAGCAGGGATGGGCAGCATTGAAGAATCACCACCACCACCACACACCACCACCACACTCACCTGCGTGGCGTCAGTCAATGAGTTGGTCAAGCCTACTTTCTCCAGCCTGTCCAATCTGCCCTCCAGGGTAGCGGTGTTAGCAAACAGCAGGGATGGGCAGCATTGCAGGATCACCACCACCACCACACACCACCACCACACTCACCTGCGTGGCGTCAGTCAATGAGTTGGTTCAAGCCTTACTTTCTCCCAGCCTGTCCAATCTGGCCTCCAGGGTGTCAGTGTTAGCAAACAGGAGGGATGGGTAGCATGGCAGGATCCGGGAAACCAAGTCTGCATCTGTGAATCCCATGCGAGTCTTGGCCAGCATGATATTTTGACCCACGGTGAAGGAAGCTCTTCGCCTTGGAGCAAATCTGGATCGAGCATCCTCACCTGCTCATGTAGGCAGATATGACCGTAAGCAAACAAATAACAGCATGATGTTTTGACCCACAATGAAGGGAGAGCTCAGATGTTCACAAATTGGATCAAGCATCGGCATCAGTCACTATAGGCAGATATGACCGTAAGCAAACACAACATAGCATCCATGTTTTTGATCCCATTGAGATCTCTGCTGTAACAACTCTGGGGTCGAGTATCCTCACATATGTCCTACACCAACAACCCCACCAACAACAGACCTAGCATGACGTTAGACCCACAGAAGGGAGAGCTCATCCGTAGAAAATCTGGATCGAGCATCCACACCTGCTCATATAGGCAGATATGTCCTTCAAACAAACAAACAAACAAACAAACAAACAAACAAACATAGCATGATGTTTTGACCCACGGTGAAAGGAGAGCTCTGAGGCATTTGAGCATCCTCACATATAGGCAGCTACGTCCTTCACAAATGTATGCTATTTAGACCCACGTTGAAGGGAGAGATACGCCGTAGCAAATCTGGATCGAGCATCCGCACCGGCTCATGTAGGCACATATGTAATACATACAAACACACACACACACACACAAACAGCAAGATGTTAAAAAACACGGTGAAGGGAGAGCTCTGATATAACCAATCTGGATCGAGCATCCGCACACGCCGGCTCATGTAGGCACATATGTACTTCATACACACACACACACACACACACACACAATAGCAAGATGTTTCCAAAAAAACACCCAGTAAGGGAAGCTCTGATGTAACCAATCTGGATCGAGCATCCGCACACGCCGGCTCATGTAGGCACATATGTACTTCACACACACACACACACAAATAGCATGATGTTAAAAAACACGGTGAAGGGAGAGCTCTGATGTAACCAATCTGGATCGAGCATCCGCACACGCCGGCTCATGTAGGCACATATGTACTTCACACACACACACACACACAAAAATAGCATGATGTTAAAAAACACGGTGAAGGGAGAGCTCTGATATAACCAATCTGGATCGAGCATCCGCACACGCCGGCTCATGTAGGCACATATGTACTTCATACACACACACACACACACACACACACACACACACACCACACACACACACAAATAGCAAGATGTTAAAAAACACAGTGAAGGGAGAGCTCTGATATAACCAATCTGGATCGAGCATCCGCACACGCCGGCTCATGTAGGCACATATGTACTTCACACACACACACACACACACAAAATAGCATGATGTAAAAAACACAGTGAATGAGAGGGCTCTGATGTAACCAATCTGGATCAAGCATCCGCACACGCCGGCTCATGTAGGCACATATGTACTTCACACACACACACACACACACAAATAGCATGACGTTAAAAAACACGGTGAAGGAGAGCTCTCACCTATGTAATCAATCTGGATCGAGCATCCGCACATACGCCGGCCTCATGTAGGCACATATTGTACTTCACACACACACACAACACACACAAAATGATAGCATGATGTTAAAAAACACTGTTGGGTGAAGGAGAGCTCTGATGTAGGGTAACCAATCTGGATCAAGCATCCGCACACGCCGGCTCATGTAGGCACATATGTACTTCACACACACACACACACACAATGAAATAGTTGCTGCATGATGTTAAAAAACGCTCCCCAGTGAAAGGAGAGCTTCTGATGTAACCAATCTGGATCAATGTGGCATCCGCACCACGCCATGGGGCTCATGTAGGCACATGGATGTTACTTCACACACACACACACACACAAATGTGAGAAAGATAGCATGATGTTTTGACCGTGGTGAAGGGAGAGCTCAGATGTTGTTGTACGAACTCTGGAGTGTTCGTTATGTTGTCGAGCATCCCGCACTGGGTAGGCACAGATGTCCTTCACTTTTGTTCTTTAGCAAGATGTTAAAAACACGAGTGAAGGGAGAAAGCAATCTGCTGTAACATATCTGGATCGAGCATCCGCACTATAGGCACAGAAGTCCTTAACACAATACGAAAAAATGGCAAGATGGTTAAAAAAACAACTTGGATCCAGCATCTGCACCCAGCCCATCGTTAGGCCAGATATGTTGGATAAACAAACAAAACACAAAATGATGTTTTGACCCACGGTGAAGGGAGAGCTATGCTTTAACAAACCTGGATGGAGCATCCTCATATATAAGCACATATGTATTCACTTATTTTTCAGTTTGTTTCAGTTTGTTTCAGTTTGTTTCAGTTTTCCAGATTCCAGTAGGTCCAGTAGGGTAGCAAAAGGTTGCGGCGCAAGCCAGATTTCATAGGCCCACATCTGTGCGAAACCTTTCACACCTGGGCGTCGTACTAGTATGTAGTATGTTGCACCGAGTCGCTCAATTTCCGGCGCGTCGCATAGAAACAAACACTGTATATGTGTTTGTTACAGTCCAAGGGTAGGCCAAATAGGCTAAAGGGACTTGCCCCAACCCTTGACAGGAAGGAGGCTAACAGAAATAAAGCCATCAATGAACTAAACCCACAAACAACCTGGTCACAGACAAAGGGCCCTGAGTTTTGCTGCCTGGCGGTGGTATTCAATGAAACACTGTGTTGCCCTTCATAGTCAAAGCATGAGAACGCCTGGCTGGGGCGAAATGACAGACGGATTCTTCATCCTCTCTATGATCTCTACAAAGTTGGACGATGGGGTCATTTTGGTTACAAATTGCCCCCCCCCCCCTTGTTTGGCTGCTTAAAAAAAAAGAAAGGAGACAACATGTGGGACATTATAATTAAGGAGCCCCGTCACAGTCACATATATTAACACAAGTACTTTGGCAGTTTTAGATGAAACTGGTTCAGGCCAGAATTACAATATTTATTTACACAAGCCCTTTTGGCAGTTTTAGACGCAACCCAACCCCGGCTCATATGCCTAAAAATTTATTTACCACAGCCATTGCAGTTCTTAGACCACTCACCATGGCTCTATAAATGGCATATATCAATTATAACTTTGGACCTAATTGATGGTAACATGGAACGATATTTATTTACAAGGCATTTGGCAGAAAAGATTAGACGCACCCACCAGGCGCTCATAATTACATTATTTCTTTACACAGGCTTTGGAAGTTTTAGCGCATCACCAGGCTCAGAATCTGATCCGTATAAGGCCATATCCACGAAAAACTTGATCCAAGGTTCCAGATCATCACCACAGCCCAAAGCAAGCGGCAAGTAGCTTGCCTTGTCATGACCTTGAATGTAACCCTGTTAGTCGTCATTTGCCGAAATACTTCATATAGCGTATGTAGTATCGTCATTGTGTACTGTCACTCATATCTATGTGAGCCCTCAAACGTCTGTACTGTACATTATTATGTATGTGAGTCGTCATTGTGGTTACTGTCATATATGTATGTGTAAAGTCGTTATTGTTACTAGTCATATACTGTATGTCTAGTCTTCATTGTGTACTGTCATAAAAATATCGATATGTGTAGTCGTCATTTGTGTACTAGTCATATATGTATGTGAGTCTCATTGTGTACTGTTCACTATATGTATGTGTAGTCGTCAATTGTGTACTGTCATATATGTATTGTAGTCGTCATTGCCTGTACTGTCAATATATTGATTGTAGCGTCAGTGTACTTCATATATGCCCTATGTGTAGTCGTCATTGATGTTACTGTCATATATGTATGTGTAGTCGTCATTGTGTACCTGTCATATAATGTGATGTGTAGCGTCATTGTGTACTGTCTTGTGGACAGTTCAATGTAATCAGCACTTATGTCTACATCACCACACACCCAGCAGCCGGCAGTAGCTTGCTTGTCCGAGGACTGTGTTTGTGTTGTCGTCATTGCCGTACTGCATGTGGTTACTTAAAAATGTAATCAGCACATCCATCACCTACATCACCACACACCAGCAGCTGCAGTAGCTTGCTTGTGAGGACTGTGTTGTGTGTAACTCTCTCCTTT
>JAJSRW010001220.1:0-36301 GCA_022414725.1 Microglena sp. YARC | reverse complement strand
TGACCACCGCCACACACTTATATTTACCCCCTTTATGCCGGTGAATACGTTCGTGGATGTCCCTAAGGGCACCAAGGCTTCACCTCCCACACAATGAGAACAGGATTGGGCTTCATTATTATCACCACACCACACCTGTTATGTTTTCACCCACACACGCGACACACCACAGCACTTATTAATTTTACCCCCTTTATGCAGGTGAACGCGTTTCATTGTCGTAGGGCACCAAAAGGGCTTCAACTTCCACAAGAATCGAGAACAAGATTGCCCTTCGGTGTGTGCAGAACGCAGACATGATGTTTGATTGAGTTGGGCGCTGCAGGTCAATTCACACGGTGGTTTGTGCAGTACGACAGTGCATTTACACAGACGTACCCTATGATGCGTGTGCAGCTGCATATTTTTATCACACCCAGTTTGTGCAGCCAACGGCAGACATGATGTATGGTGTGAGTTGGGGTTGCAGGGTCATTACAACACTGGAGCGTGTGTGAGACACGCAAAGATAGGTAAGCTTTTATGTGTGCAGAGTGCAGAGCATGATTTGATTGTGAGTTGGGGATGCTTGGGTCTCGCTCCACAAACCTATCTGCGCGTGGTGCAGTGACACAAAGCTCTTAGATTGGGTGTGCAGGCTGCATATCTTGCAACACACTTTGGTTGTGCAGAAGTGCAAGAGTATGATGTTAATGTGAGTTGGGGCTGCAGAGCTCAATTTCACATGGTGGTTTGTACAGTACAACAGTGCCAGTAACAACAGACGTGAGCTTCGTGTGTGGCAGAGGTGCAGATACTGATGTTCGATGTGAGTTGGGTTGCAGGCTCATTTCACAGCTGTGGTGTGTGCAGTAAAAACAGTGCAGTAATAACAGACTTCAACTTGTATGGGTGTGCAGAACGCAGGCTGATGTTATGTGAGTTGGGGTGCAGCTCTTTCAACAAGAAATGGTTTGTGCGACCCCAAAAATAAGCTTTTATGTGACTGCAGGGCTGCAGAATGATGTATGCACTGTGAGTTATGGGGTGAAGGGGCATTTTCTACACTGTTGGTGTGTGCAGTATCAGCAGTGCAGTAAACTCCGGTGGTGGGTGCAAAATACAGATTGATTCGACTGTGAGTTGGGGCTGGCAGGGCAATTTACACGGTGGTTTGTGACACGTAAGACCGTAAGCTCGGTGTTGCAAAATTACAGACTATGATCGTCCGATAGCGAGTGGGGCTGCAGGGTTATGACACACTTTGGTGTGTGCAGTGCACAGAAGTACCCTTTGATGGGTTGTCGCAAGCTGCATTTGCAACACACTTTAGTTGTGCAGAATGCAGATATAGTTATATGTGAGTTGGGCTACAGAGTCAATTCACACGACGGGCGGTTTGTACAGTACCACAGTGCAGTACACGTGCAGTACACCAGAGCGTGAGCCTTCGTGTGTGCAGACATGCAGATATGATGTTTGATGTGAGCTTGGGGTTGGCAGGCCATTCACACGTGTGTTGCAGTCAGCAGTGCAGCTAATAAACTGACTTCAACTTGTATGGGTGCTGCTGCAGAACGCAGGCATTGATGTTTGATGTGAGTTGCGGGTTGCAGGCTCATCTTCAACAAGACTGGTTTGTGCAGACCCCAAAAATAAGCTCTTTATGTGTGCAGGGTGCAGAACATGATGTATGATGTGAAGTTAGGGGTTGCAAGGGGCCATTTCACACTGTGGTGTTGTGCAGTACACAGTGAGTAAACTCCGTGTGTAGCAAATATAACAGATATGATGCTCGGTGAGTTGGGCTGCAGGGGCAATTTACACGGTGTTCGTGCAGTACAACAGAGTAAGCTCCGGTGTGTGCACAAATAACAGAATAAGAATGTCCGATGTGGAGTTGGGGCTTGCAGGGTTTATGACAACACTTTGGTGTGTGCATGCACAGAAAAGTACCCTTGATGGGTGTGCAGCTGCATATTTGCAACACACTTTAGTTTGTTGCAGAATGCCAGATAATGGAGTCTAATATGTGAGTTGGGGGCCTCACAGAGATCAATTCACACGGCGGGTTTGTAACAGTAGCATCAGTGCAGAGACAAGTTCGGCGCAGTACAACAGACGGGGGTGAGCTGGTCGGTGTGTGAGAATGCAAGATAGCAATGATGTTTGATGTGAGTTGGGGTTTGCTAGGCTCATTTCACACTGTGGTGTGTGCCAAGTCAGCAGTGCAGTACACAGACGATGTGAGATTCGGTTTTGTGCAGGACCCAAAAGCCAGTACACAGAAGTACCCTTATGACAGGGTGTGCAGCTGCACTATTTTGCAACACACTTTAGTTTGGTGGCAGAATGCAGAATCATCGATTGTTTATATGTGAGTTGGGGGCTAGCAGAGTCAATTCACACGGTGGGTTTGAAGCAGTACATCAGTGGACAGTCACGTTTGCGTACACAACATGCCGCTTCGGTGTGTGCAGAAATGCAGATGCACGAATCCACCATCACCACCAACCACCACAACCACCTCTAAAATGGTCTCAGCCCCACCGCAGCGCTGTCTTGTTGCCACCACTACGCCATGTACCACCAACACACATACCCCCCACACCCACCCACCCACCCCAACAACCCCCACACTAGTCACACAACCTACCACCAAGCTGTGAACTGTCTCTGCCCACCACGCAGTCGCTGCTATTGTGGCCATCACTACACCCCCCAACTAACCACCTACGACCACCACAATATCACGCCCCCCCCACCCACCACCACCCACCACCCCACCACGCACACCACACCTACAACCATCTCTCAACTTATGTGCCCACTCGTGGCAGCGCTGTCTTTTTGTTGCCACCGATTACCACACCACTACCGCGACACTCCACCACACTACACACCCCCCCCCCCACCCAACCACACCGATCAACAATCACACACCATCTTCTCAACTATATGGCGCCCACCTGGGCAAGCGCCTGCTTTGTGCATACTATTCATCCACCAACTACACCACTACACATACACACCCCACCCGCCCACCACCCCCCACACCATCACCACCCAACCATCATACTCAACATACGTAACCTACACTGCAGCTTAGCTGCTTCTGTGCCAAGCACTACTGCACCAGTACCTCAATCACTACACGTCCCACATAGTGGAGGACAACACTACACACAATAGCTCTTATACACACACACCGCCTGCCCCCACCCACACACGCACTCACACACACATACACCACCCAGCTATAAAATGTCTCTGCCTACCTGCAGCGCTGCTTGTGCCCAGCCATACCACCGCCCACTACCACCGAGCCACTACCCCCACACTACGCCACCACCACACCACCACGCGACACCACACCCACAATACACAACGCCAACACACCACTACACTGCTCTGCCCCACCTGCAGCTTAGCTGCAGCTACACCGACCATCACTACCACTCACTAACCCCCCCCCCCTCCCATCACCTCCCCACCCCTATACCACCACACCACCGCTGTACCCCAACACACAGCACCGCACCCCCCACAACAACTACCCGCCCCACCCCCCCCGCCACACACACACCTACGCTCTAAAACTGTCCTTCTTCCCCCGACTGCAGGCTGGCTTTTGTGCCCGACAACCGCGACTTGCCTGGGAGTCAACTCTTTCCAAACAACCAACGAAGATATCTTCAATCTCGATTTCCACCCACCCCACACACTCACCCTCCACCCCCACCCCCACACCACACTAAACTATATGTGCCGCCAACTGCACTGCGCTGCTTTGTGCCCGAAGCAGTGCACCACCACCCCCTGCCCGCGCCCCACCCCACCATAAATAATGTGCGCCACCTGCAGGCGCGCTATTGTCCGCGACAGTGCCACCACACTACCCCCCCCCCACCACCCACCGACCAATACCACCACACCTCTACCCCTCCCCCCCCCCCACACACACAACCTACCACACACACAACACCCCGCCACACACCACCCCAACCTTTAAACTGTCTCTTCCCCTGCAGCCGCTGCTTTTGTTCCCACAGTGCGCGATTGCCTGGAGTCACCTTTCCAAGACTACCAAACAAGGTCTTGGAACTCTCGCCCCCTTCCCCCACCCCCCCCCCACACCAGGCCACCACACCAGCCAGAGCAACGCTCACACCCACAACCACCTTAAACTGCCTCTGCCCCTATCCGCAGCGCTTGGCTGTATGTCCGACAGGTGCGCCATTGCCTGGAGTAACTCTTTCCAAGACCACACACAAGATTTGGTCATCTTTGCCCCCACTTCCCCACCCACGACCACCCCACCCCCCCCCACATTCCACCACCACCCTCCAGCACCAGCACCCACGCTCTTAACTGCCTCTGCCACACCGCAGCGCGCTTTGTTCCCGACAGTGCGCGATTGCCTGGAGTCCAACTCTTCAAGACCCACAAACAAGGTCCTGGCCATCTTGCCCCCCCCTGGGGTTGCCCCCCCCACAAACCCCACCCCACCACCACCACACACCACCACCACCACCCACCCCACCTCTAAACAGCCTCTGCCCCATCCGCAGCGACTGCTTTGTTCCGGACAGTGCGCGCCCATTGCCTGGAGTCAACTCTTTCCAAGACACACAAACAAGGAACCTGGTCATCTTGCCCCCCTCCCCCCCACCCCACCCATAACCCCACCCCCACACACACACCATCACCACCCTCCACCACCACCACCACCTCTAACTGCCTCTGCCCCACCCGCAGCGCTGCTTTGTTCCCGACAGTGCGCGATTGCCTGGAGTCAACTCTTTTTCGCAAGACACAAACCAAGGTCCTGGCCAATCTCCCGCGTCATGGTTGCCTGGCAGCCGGTTGGAACTGCCATGGGGGTGTACGACATGTGTGCCCGCTATGTCAAGCAGCGACAGCAGTTTGGCGCCCCTATTGGAAGCTTCCAGATGGTAAGGACTCCTCCGCACAACCCTCACAACGCCTACAACCCCGTACTATAATGTAGTATGAAACTTGAAATGCACTGAAGAAAACCATAGTAGTGTAAAGTTGAGTTTAAACTGCTATGGGGGTACAACATGTACAACATGTGTGCTCGCTATGTCAAGCAGCGACAGCTGCTGCTGTCTGGTAAGACTCCTCTGCCACACCCACACACCTGCACCACTCCAATATACTCTGAACTGAAGTGCACTAAAGTAAATCACAGTAGTGTAAGTAGAGTTTAAGCCTCTATGGGGGTGTACGACATGTTGTGCCGCTATGTCAAGCAGCGGCAGCAGGTTGGCGCCCTATTACTTGGAAGCTTCCAGATGGTGAGACTCCTCTGCCACACCCACACATCTGCACCACTCCAATGTACTCTGAACTGAAGTGCACTGTAGTAAATCATAGTACTGTAAAGGAGAGTTTAAGCTGCTATGGGGGTGCACAACATGGGGCTCGCTATGTGAAGCAGCAACAACAGTTTGGTAATGCAATGTATGTTACAGTCCAGGGGTAGGCCAAATAGGCTAAAGAGACTTGCCCAACCGTAAAGGAGGGGCTTGAAAAGAAAAAAACACTGATGAACTGAGCCCCAAACAATCGTTTAACTGACGGGGGCCCTGAGTTTGTGCTACAGTGATACTTTAATTCTACGATTTAATAGGTGAAGGGGTGGGGCCATGAGCACACAAGCCATAAGGAGCATTTGATGTGTACTGGGTATGCAGGGTACTACACGCGCATGATTTAATTCTACATCATATATGTCATTTGTTTGGTGCCCGCTCTATTGGAAGCTTCCAAATGGTTAGATCTTTCCGCCACACTTTCACACGCCACACCCTTTACACGCCACACCCACTCTTCTCGCAACACATCACGACGCCACACGCTCCACACCCACACGCCACACCACTCCTCCGCTCTTCACACACCCACACGCCTACTCTACCCTGAAGTACACTACACAATTAAACTCAACTCAACTAAACCACAACCTGCAACTACTATAATGTACTTTCTGAACTGAAACGCACTGAAGTAAACTAAAAAAAAGTAACTAATATAGTAAGTAACTAATAACTAAAAAGTAAATAATATAGTAAGTAACTAATAACTAAAAAGTAACTAATATAGTAAGTTAGTAGTGGTGATCATGGTTATCTTCCCGTCAGGTAAGTATAAATAGTAGTGGATCGACTGTACTTGAACAGGATCGACTGTACTTGAACAGGATCTGTTCTTCAGTTGGTACACTCTTCTGTTTAAATTAAAAACAGTAAGTAAGTAGTGGCGTAAAGTACCTGTGTAGCTGCTATGTGGGTGTACAACATGTGTGCTCAAGTGTCAAGCTGCAACATCAGTTTTGATGCTCCTATATATCAGAAGTGTGGTAGACCGAGTCACTTTCAGAATGAAGAGTCGGGGGTTCGACTCCCCCTTCGGTCGCTCTTGGCATCGAAGGTCGTCGTCAACCGTGATGGTAGCTTGTCCAGTTGAGGTAGGAGACCGCTCCCCACCCGTGTACGACGGGCTCCCTTAACACCACGCCCCATCAGGCGTTATCATTACCTTATTATCAGAACCCTCCAGATGGAGAGACTCCTCCGCCACACACACACGCACACCTGCACCACTCCAAGCACTCTGAAACTGAGTGCTCTTACAGTAAAATCATAAAAGTGTGAAGTAGGTTTGAAAACTGCTATGTGGGTGTACAACATGCGTGCTCGCTATGTGAAGTAGCGACAACAGTTTTAATGCCCCTGTCAGAAGCTTCCAGATGGTGGGACTCCTCCGCCACACCCACACACCTACACCACCGGTACTGTAATAGACTCTTGACCTGGAGTAAATGCACCAAAATAAATCATAGCAGTGTAAAGTAGGTTTTTAACTCCCATGGGTGTACAACATGTGTGCTCGCTATGTGCAGCAGCGGCAACAGCTTTTTGCTCCTATCTATCAGGAGCTTCCATATGGTGAGACTCCGCCGCCACACCCACGCGCCTACTCTACCCTGAAGAACACATCATTAAACTAAGTAAAACTAAACTAAAGTAAATCCACACACCCCACAACCTGACCCCCCCCCCCCCCCCCCCCACACACACACACACACATACACACACACACACACACACACACACACCTGAGCCCCCACAAACACCTGAACACCCACCAACACAGACACCTGAACACCCACCCACACCTGAACATCCACACACCCACACACCTGAACCTTGCAGATTCAAGAGAAGCTGGTGTCAATGCTGGGCAGTATTCAGGTAAGAGCTTGGTAGCTCAGTGCTGCTGCAGTGTGTGTGTTGTTGTTTGTTGTTGTGGGTGGGGGTGTGTGTGTGTGTGTTGGGGGGGGGGTAGCTCAGTGCTGCTGCAGGGTGTGTGTTGGTGGTGCTGGGGGGGGGGTGCGGGGGGGGGGGGGTCAGGTAAGAGCTTGATTGGTGACCCTTTAACACCCTAGGGCCCCCGTCAGTAAAACAATTGTTTGGGGTTCAGTTTACCATTTTGTTTTTAGCTCTTCCTATCACGGTTGGGCTAGTCCCTTTAGCCTATTTGGCCTACCCCTGGACTGTAGCATACACACACAACACTTGAAAGACACCTATCGAGGGTTCCTAAAAACAGGCCACAACCCCCTACCCCTGAACTGCAACATACACACACAACACTTGACAGACACCTATTGAGGGTTCCTAAAAACAGGCCACAACCCCCTACCCCTGAACTGTAACATACACACACAACACTTGAAAGACACCTATTGAGGGTTCCTAAAAACAGGCCACAACCCCCTTTATTGGAGGTTCGTGTATTGCTGGAAACGCGAAAGCCTTGGCTTAGTTCAGAGGCGATCCTTCAATGGTGTACGCCCATTTTTTGGCACGCCGTCGCAAATGACAACCCACGGAGCTTGCGGATGTAGATGCCGACAAGTCGTTTGCAGTGTTGCGGAGACTGTTTTTTGTGTGGTGGGTAGGGGGCGGTAACCACATCAGCTCAACATATAAATACTTGGATTTGGGTATGCTCAGGGTTTGAGAACCAGATGAAGTCAAACTTATACTTTTTTCTACAATGGGGGTCCCTAATTCAGGACAGATTTTACACAAATGTGGGACGGAGCCAAACGCAGTGGATTTTTTTTTTTAACTCGATTCGCAATAGTCCCAAAATATTTCGTACAGCTCGTGCATCCAAGGGTACTTCCAAGCACGCGCTGGCGCGCTGCCTTTTTGAGCCCCACTGCGCGTTTCGCGCAGTTTTTTGCAAACCCCTATGGGCGCATCAGTCAATTTTGCGCATTTTGCTCTACAAAGCGCAGTTTGTTTGTTTTCAAGTGTGCTAAAGCGCTGGCCAATTTGGTCAATAGAAGTACCCTGCGTGCATCTCGTACAACTGCCTGCCGGCCTGTGCTGCTCGCGACTGAATGCCCATGGGAACAAAGAAAAGCTGCGCGTCTATCTGAAACACACACGAGAAACGCTATCTACTCAGAATTTGATTCCTAGCATTTTGGTGTGTGTACGGCTCTGTCCCACACTCTTGTCCCGAATTAGGGCGTTTTGGGGATTAGGCACTTATGGAGAGCAGGGTACTTCACTACTTCAAATGTCCAAATTGGCCAGCGCTTTAGCGCACTTGAAAGCAAAAAAACTGCGCTTTGTAGTGCAAAAAGCGCAAAAATTGCTTGCAGCGCCCACAAGGGGTTGCAAAAAACTGCGCTTAAATCGCAGAGGGGTCAAAAAGTCAGCGCTCAAAAGCGCGCGCTTTGAATTACCCTGTTGGAGAGCTTAATAATAAAAATTATTATTATTATTATTGTTGTAATAATAATAAATGGACTTGCCCAACCTCGGATAGTCCAGATAATGGTTGAATATCGGAAGGGGCTAGATTAACAAGACTTGCACCAATAACAGCCAGAAGACCTGGAACAGCAAAACCACCCATCACCACCCACCCACCTCAACCACACGCCACCACCACTCACCACCACCACACACCACCGCCCATCAACCACTACCAACCACCACGCAACACCAACACAATCACTGACGCCTCGCTGACACAAACACAATTACATACACGTATGTAGCCCTCCACCCCACCAGCACCCACCCACCCACCACCACCACCACACACCACCGCCCATCAACCACTACCAACCACCACGCATCACCAACACAAGCATTGACGCCTCGCTGACACAAACACAATTGCATACACTTATGTAGCCCTCCACCCCACCAGCACCCACCCACCCACCAACACAACCACCACCACCAGGCCAACCTGCCTATGGCATAAGAATACTAACTCCAAAACGGGCCGTACACCACCAACCCTAACACCATCACCTGTCGTAAACCAACAACACCAACGCATATCATACACTACCAACCGCCACATACCCTGCACCATCTGCACCCACCGCAGGCTATGTTTAGGATGGCATAACCACATCCACATCACCACCACCACCACCACCACCACATACCCTACACCATCACCACCAACACCACCACCAACACCGCATACCCTACACCATCACCACCACCACCACCACCAACACCACATACCCTACACCATCACCACCAACACCAGGCCATGTTTATGATGGCATACCCACACCCACACCACCACCACATACCTTGCACCACCAACACCACATACCTTACACCACCAACACCACCAACAACAACAGGCCATGTGGCTGATGGCATACCCATACTCACACCACCACCACATACCCTACACCAACAACAACTCCAACAACACCAACACAACCAACACAACCAACATAACCAACACAACCAACACCAGCAACACAGCCAACAACACCAGCAACACCAACAACAGGCCATGTGGCTGATGGCATACCCACACCACCACCACATACCCTACACCAATACCACCAACACAACCAACCAACAACAGGCCATGTGGCTGATGGCATACTTACACCACCAACACATACCCTACACCAATACCACCAACACAACCAACACCACCAACAAAAACCGGCCATGTGGCTGATGGCATACCCACACCACCAACACATACCCTACACCAATACCACCAACACAAACCAACACCACCAACAAAAAACGGCCATGTGGCTTATGGCATACCCACACCACCAACACATACCCTACACCAATACCACCAACACAACCAACACAACCAACACAACCAACAACATCAACAACCGGCCATGTGGCTGATGGCATACCCACACCACCACCACATACCCTACACCACCACCACATACCCTACACCACCAACACCACCAACACCACCAACAACACCAACAACGTCATCAGCACCAACAGCACCAACAACACCAACAACGCCAACAGCACCAACAGCACCAACAACACCAACAACACCAACAGCACCAACAACACCAACAACACCAACAGCACCAACAACACCGACAACACCAACAACACTAGGCCATGTGGCTGATGGCATACCGGCTGAGCAAGCTGTCTGAGGAGGGGCGCATGATGATACCCTACACCAACACCACATACCCTACACCACCAACACCAACAACAGGCCTTGTTTCTGGTGGCACACCCACACCCACACCTCCACCAACACATACCCTACACCACCGCCACCAACACCAACAGGCCATGTGGCTGATGGCATACCGGCTGAGCAAGCTGTCTGAGGAGGGGCGCATGACCCACGAGCAGGCATCCATGGTGAAAGCATGGGTCACACACCGCAGTAGAGAGGTGAGGGGCATTACACGTAGCCAGTCGTGAATCAGGTTATCCTATAAATGGCACAGCACATTCGCGATGTGCTATGCCTAACCCATATTTAGATTTATCCTATAAATATGTGAGATTCTTGACAATGAATTAAAATCAATTAAGTTCAGAACTCTGATCATTTCATTTGGGAAGCACCACCAGACGCCCTTAATAAATATGTGAGATTCTTGACAATAAACATGAACCACAAGCAGGTATCCATGGTGAAAGCATGGAACACTCATCGCAGTAGAGAGGTGAGGAGCATTGCACGCAGCCAGTCGTGAATTGATTAATTGACCAGAATATCATGTATATAGATAGATAGATAGATAGTAACTTCAGTGCAATGAATTGGTTGATTGACCAGAATATCATGTTAATTGACCAGAATATCATATATATATGTATAGATAGATAGTAACTTCAGTGCAATGAATTGGTTAATTGACCAGAATATCATGTCAATTTACCAGAATATCATATATATAGATAGATAGATAGTAACTTCAGTGCAATGAATTGGTTAATTGACCAGAATATCATGTTACTTGACCAGAATATCATAGATAGATAGATAGATAGATAGATAGATAGATAGATAGATAGATAGATACTTCAGTGCTATGAAAGCCCCATCGACACCCATGACATATGCCCTCCCCATGTGGGTAATGGTAAGGGGAGTAGGAAATGCAGTCGTAATGGTGATAGGTTCTGGCAAGGGCACGGTGTGGGTGAGGAGTATTTTATCCCCAGTGACATGAGAGGTAAATATGGGAGAGTCACAGCCCATCATAAATATGCTGTGCCTTGCCCCGTATGCCTTTATTTCCACTCAGCCAGTTGAGCGAAGCTGAGATGTGTATTTTTTTGGCAGAGCCCCCTCTTCAAGGGGGCGTGAGCCCCCATGTTTACCCATTTGTCCGTTTGTCCGACCGAAAAATTGAAAATTGAATCCTGACACGTTATCCAACGGTCGCGTAACTAACTCGCTTCGGTGACCTCCATCGTTGCCACCTTTCGTTGCGTTGCCAACACTCTCCGCCAATTTTCCGCGTCGCTTGCGATGCTGCATAGGACTTGTTCATAAATTTGCTGCTGCCAAGCTGTGGCCTGGGGTGTGTGCACTTGGTGGTAAGTGTGTTGGTATGTTCCAAGCTGGTGGTATGTGCTTGGTTGTATGTGCTTGGTGGTATGTGCCAAGCTGTTTGTGCCGAGCTGGTGGTATGTGCTTGGTTGAATGTGCTTGGTGGTATGTGCCAAGCTGTATGTGCCAAGCTGTGGTATGTGCTTGGTTGTATGTGCTTGGTGGTATGTGCCAAGCTGTATGTGCCAAGCTGGTGGTATGTGCTTGGTGGTATATGTGTTGGTATGTGCCAAGCTGTATGTGCCAAGCTGTGGTATGTGCTTGGTTGTATGTGCTTGGTGGTATGTGCCAAGCTGTATGTGCCAAGCTGTGGTATGTGCTTGGTTGTATGTGCTTGGTGGTATGTGCTTGGTGGTATGTGCCAAGCTGTATGTGCCAAGCTGGTGGTATGTGCTTGGTGGTATGTGCCAAGCTGTATGTGCCAAGCTGTGGTATGTGCTTGGTTGTATGTGCTTGGTGGTATGTGCCAAGCTGTATGTGCCAAGCTGTGGTATGTGCTTGGTTGTATGTGCTTGGTGGTATGTGCCAAGCTGTATGTGCCAAGCTGTGGTATGTGCTTGGTTGTATGTGCTTGGTGGTATGTGCCAAGCTGTATGTGCCAAGCTGTGGTATGTGCTTGGTTGTATGTGCTTGGTGGTATGTGCCAAGCTGTACGTGCCAAGCTGGTGGTATGTGCTTGGTGGTATGTGCCAAGCTGTTTGTGCCGAGCTGGTGGTATGTGCTTGGTTGAATGTGCTTGGTGGTATGTGCCAAGCTGTATGTGCCAAGCTGTGGTATGTGCTTGGTTGTATGTGCTTGGTGGTATGTGCCAAGCTGTATGTGCCAAGCTGGTGGTATGTGCTTGGTGGTATATGTGTTGGTATGTGCCAAGCTGTGCTTGGGGGCTGCAAGTTTCCATAGCTTGCATTCTTGTACATTAGCTGGCTGTGCGGAGGAGAAAGGAGGCATGGAGAGTTGCACGTAGCCAGAAGTGTGTGTATTTATGCAACATGGCCTGGGGGTGGCGGTGGTGGGGTGTAGGATATATGTTTGTGGTGGTATGCCATCACGAACATGGCCTGGTGTTGGGAGTGGTAGGGTGTAGGGTATGTTGTGGGGGTGGTATGTGCCAAGCTGTGCTTGGCAGCTGAACATTTCCATAGCTTGCATACGTGTACATTATCTGGCTGTGCGGAGGAGAGAGGAGGTGAGGAGTGTTGCACGTAGGCAGGAGTGTGTTTATTCATGGAGCATGGACTTGGAGTGGGGGTGGTGGGGTGTGTAGGATTTGTGCTGGTGTTGGTATACTATCAGGAACATGGCCTGAGGGTGGGGGGTTGTAGGATATGTGGTGGTGGTATGTGCCAAGCTGTGCTTTGCAGCAGCAATTTTAGGCGGCGCCCCCTCTTCAAGGAGGCAGGAGCCCCCATGTTTGCCCATTTGTCCGTCCAACCGGAAAAAAACTTGAAGCCTGACACGTCAGGCAACGGTCGCGTGACTAACTCGCTCCGATCAGCTCCATCGTTGCCACCCTTAGTTCCGTTGCCAACACACTCGGCCAATTTTCCGCGTCGCTTGCGACGCTGCATAGGACTTGTTCATAGCTTGCATACTTGTGCAGCTGGCTGCCCGGAGGAGAGAAGAGGTGAGGAGCATTGCACGTAGCCAGGAGTGTGTTTATTCATGTGTTAGCTGATGAATTGTTGCAAAGGCAACGGCAAAGCCAAGGCCAAAGGTAAAGCCAAAGGCCAAAGCAAAAGGCGAAGGCCAAAAGCAAAAGACTGAGGCAAAGATAAAGACTAAGACAAAAGCACACGTGAAGGGCGTTTATTGGTATGTGGTTGCTCTTAATACAACTTGGCACTCCGCAGTAGGGAGGTGAGGAGCACCCTTGGCCGAGAAGTACTGTGAGGAAACATCCTCGCATCAATGAGGCCTGGTTGTGTAACATACATACATGCATACATATATATATACATGCATTGTCAATTCATCTAAATGACCTATACCCCATGACCTGCCACATGACCCACCCAACCCCCTATGAGACAGGGGATGGCCCTTGGGCAAGAAGCACTGGGGGGAAACAGTATCCTTGCATAATTTCTGGTTGCCAGGTTTTTTTCCGCTACCAAGTCCTCCTATTGGGTGGCCCCCAGACTGTACCAATGGAACATACATGCATTGTCAATTCAGCTAAATGACCTATACCCCCATGACAAAACAATGACCCGCCATGACAAAAAATACCCCCATGACAATACAATGAGCCACCCAACCTTACATGATGCAGGTGATGGCTCTTGGCCGAGAAGTACTGAGAGACAACGGTACTCTGACAGAGTTCCTCGTTGCCAGGCCCTTCTTTTTTGCTACCAAGTCCTCCCATCAGGCGACCCCTAGACTGTCCCAATGGATCATACATACATACATACATACATACATGCATACATACATACATGCATGCATGCATGCATGCATACATACATACATACATACATACATACATACATGCATGCATGCATTGTCATTTCAGCTAAATGACCTGCACCCCATGAGAAAAATAAATGACCCACCCAACCCCTTATGAGACAGGTGATGGCTCTTGGCCGAGAAGCACTGGGAGGAAACAGTATCCTTTCATGGTTTCCGGTTGCCAGTTTTTCCCCGCTACCTAGTCCTCCTATTGGACTGCCCCTAGACTGTAACAATGGAACATACATGCATACATGCATTGTTAATCCAGCTAAATGATTTATTCCCCGTGACAAAAATAAATGACCCACCCAACCCCCAATGATGCAGGTGATGGCCCTTGGCCGAGAAGTACTGGGAGGAAACGGTATCCTGTCTGAGTTCCTGGTTGCCAAGGTGGGTGGTGGATACGTGGCGCATTACATGTTTGGCTGGTGTAAGTTCGCACTACATGGTTGGTTGGTATGTTGGTTGGCGAAAGTTTGCATTACAAGGTGGATGGTGGACAGGTGTCGCATTACATGGTTGGCTAGTATGAGTTCGCATTACATGGTTGGCTAGTATAAGTTCGCATTACATGGTTGGTTGGTTGGTTGGTGTGTTGATTGGTTGGTTGGTTGGTGTTAGCTCGCATTACATGGTGGGCTATTGCAAGTTCGCATTACATGGTTGGTTGGTTGGTTGGTGTGCTGGTTGGTTGGTTGGTATGTTGGTTGGTGTAAGCTCGCATTACAAGGTGGGTGGTGGACAGGTGTCGCATTGCATGGTTGGTTGGTGTAAGTTTATGCTACAGTTTAGGTGTAGTCACAAAGGCTAAAGTGACTTGTCCAAGCTTGAACGATCAAGACCAACTATAGACGACTCAGGGGTTTTTTCCCGTCATATATTACGATCGTAAGACAGGGCCCCGTTTTTGCCAAAATTATCGTAAGAAGAGACCTAAAAACTGAAATTAACTTCAATTGACTAAAATCGACCATATTTGACTAAAATCGACTAAAATCGTACTTAAGATGCTGTCCTGGGAGGAGGCAAATACAAAAACGTAATAAGATTTGCACTTACAGATTTGAAAACAATATCACTGATACGACTAGGAGGGTAGAAAGAAGAAGAAAGATTACAATGGCCACTTATCCTGGCAGTGGAAACACCACCGCCCCTGAGGGAACGGACTCCGAACACCACTGTCTTCCGGCAGTGGGGATCGAACTTCTCCCGATTGGCGTGAGCTCCAAGGGAGGGTGGCTGACTAGGTGGGTCATGGTGCATATATATAGAAACAGCCGACAACAAGCAGGTGATGAAGATCAATTGTTTGCCCAAACCCTCACTGTTATAAAACTGTCCAGCTGCCTCGGCGCTGTTCAGTCTCGGCATTGATTTTTGCCGAGTATGTAACTATATTCTCTCTAATCAATTGTTTTCTGGCGCTATGGTCCACTCTTCTTTTTGCATCCTTTAGGCGCAGGCGTGCTCGGTTCGACACGCGGCAGCGACAACTACGTAGCATAAACTACATAGAGTGGTACAATACCAACATGCGCACCCAATCGCACCCACGCACGCACTGCAAGCTTCCAATGCTGATGATTCTAGAACCAACAACACGTCCTCCATGTGCTGCTGTCCTGTCTCAGCAGTGATTTGCTGAGTTTATGTGACTAACCCTCTCTCTCTCTCCCCTGTTGCTTCCTCTTATATATAATCGGATGGTAGGCAGGCTGTGCTGCTGTCCTATCTCAGCAGTGATTTGCTGAGTTTATGTGACTAACCCTCTCTCTCTCCCCTCATACTTCTTGTTATAAAATTTGATGGTTTTTAGGCTGTGCTGCTGTCCTGTCTCGGCAATGATTTGCTGAGTTTATGTAACAAACCCTCTCTCTCTCTCTCTCCCCTGTTGCAGGCTTTCTGCGATAATGAGGCCTTCTACTCGTACGAAGGTACCTACGACATCAACGTTCTTGTTGCTGGTCGTGGCGTCACAGGCGTTTCTGCCATCAAGCCTGCTAAGAAGTCCTCCTCCGCCCCTCGGCACTGAGCTGCCCAGGTTTGACGATTGGTAAAGTAATGATAACGCCTGGTAGTGCGTGATACTCAAGGAGCCCCGTCTTCCGGCGGTAGATTAATAGCTGCCACTTTACCTGGACAAAGCTACCATGGCGGTTGACAGCGACCGTGGACACTAAAGCGCACCCGTGGGGATTTGAACCCCGCATCTTCTTGTTTCAACTAGCTCTACCATTGACCAATTTGTCGAAACGGGATGCCTCCTGAGAAGTCCTCCGCCCCCCCTTGGCACTGAGGTGCCCAGCAGGGTACTTCAGGAGGACTTTCAGCTCTGCTGCCTGAGACGCAACCAATTGTATAGCCTGCGTCCTGCGACGCAACGGACCCTTACTTCTGGTCAACGGACCCTCCCATAGTTGCGTCCTGCGACACAACGGACCGTCCAACGTTGCGTCTGCGACAGAGGATGCAGCATCCTGATAATGATAACGCCTGGTGGGGCGTGGTATTAAGGGAGCCCGTCGTACGCGGGTAGTAGGGAGCGGTCTCCTACCTCAACTGGACAAGCTACCATCGCGGTTGACAACGACCTGGAACGCTAAGAGCGACCAAAGGGGGAGTCGAACCCCCAACTCTTCAATCTCAAGCGATCTGGTCTACCACTAGACCATTGTATCACTGCCCAGGTGTTATGATTGGTAGAAAGATTGGAAGGAATCATTACGCCAAGTCGGTGTGGAACAAGGAAGCTGTCCAAAGGAGGTCCTCGGACAACACAGTGATGCTAGAATCATCTTTTTGTCTTTCCAGATCGGTCCTTTCACAACTAAACAAGTTCTATGCAGCGTCGCCTGCGACGCTAAAAAATTGTGGAGAGTGATCGCGAGGGAGCGACAAGTGGCAATGGAAGCGAGTTAGTTACGAAACTGTTGGCTGACGTGTCGGGCTTCATCACGGTCATCGGTCAGACGGATGGATGGATGGATGGATGGACGGGCAACTGGGAAACACTGGGGGCTCCCGTTCCCAAGGGAGGGCTCTACCAAAAATGTTACTGTCTAGTCTAGTATGACCCCTAGCTCAACGACTGGCTCAAGAATAGTGGAGGAGTCAGAGCTGCAGATAAAAAATGCGATAATAATCGCACAATTAAATTATCATCCCAGCTGAGATGATGATTTAATTATATTGTAAAATTTAATTATCTCTGTAGCACGAACTCAGGGCCCATGTCGGCTAAACGATTGTTTGGGGTTCGGTTCATCAGTGTTTTTCTTGTAGCCCTTCATGTACGGTTCGGCAAGTCCCTTAAGCCTATTTGGCATACCCCTGGACTGTAACATACCGGTACACACAGAGCCACTGGTTTGATGATCGAATGGAATCTCATCTATCAGTGCCTTTTCATTCTAGCCCCTCCTGCCATGGTTGTGCAAGTCCCTTCAGCTTATTTGGTCTACCCCTGGACTGACAACAACAGGGGTTGGGAGCAGGGTACTTCTGGAGGACCCCCAGATCTGCTACCTGAGACACAACCAATTGTACAGCCTGCGTCCTGCGACGCAACGGACTCTTCAACGTTGCGTTTGCGATGGAGAACGCAGTGTCCTGAACGACCTTGCTGTGCACAATGGCCGCCGATAACGACCCTCCCATTGACCCACTCAAGTGAACTTGCAGATGAAGCCTTTCTGAATGCCATACGCAATTAACAGAACCTGATATCCCAACATGATAACGAAATAATTCCAGTTAAGTTCTTGGCAGGCAATACTTATGTGGAATGGTGCGAGAAGGTGCCGATCGAGGATTGTATGTTTGTATGTATGTTACAGTCTAGGGGTAGGTCAATTAGGGGGAAATTGATGAACTGAACCACAAACAATCTTTACCAACGGGGGCCCTAAATTCGTGCTACAGTGATCATTTAATTCTACAGTACATTTAAAGCATCATCTCATCTGGGATTGTATGTGGAGAATGGATAAAGTTTATTTTGACAATAATGCTTTGATTCGTATTGGGATGCTTTTATTTGTTTTTACTTTGTTTCTGCCGAAGACGGGGACTTCAAGGCTGGAGCTATGTAAACTTTCAAGTTAGTTCAAGTTAGAGTATGCACGGATACTTCTCTTAGGGAAGTCCTGCTTCACAAAATGTATGGAAGTTGTTACAGTCCAGGGGTAGGCCAAATAGGCTGCACGGAACCGACACCATGCAGCAAACAGGCGAGCCCCCTTTTTGTATGATGTTCACGAGTCCCCCTTGGCTTTGTCAAGTTGAGAGCATATTTGGAGTCCAGTAGGGCACAAGGAAAATGTCATCATCATCACCATCACTTGACCGTGTAGGAAGGGCTTAGAAAGAAAAGGCACTGATGAACTAAACCCCAAACGATCGTTTAACTGAGGAGGGCCCTGAGTTCGTGCTACAGTGATCATTTAATTCTACAATGTAATTACGGTGACTATAGCTAGCTCCGGCTTACGCTGTGGTGTCCTTAACATCACGTCCTGTGAGTAACTGTATTACACGGATGTAACAATTTCAATTTCTACAATATAAGTAAATCACCATCACATCTGGGATACAAAACATACACTCTCGTTTTTGTTCATTCGGTTAAAAACACCTGTTGAACTACCGGTATATATGCTGCGAGTGCTTATAGACATCTTGCAAGATGTCCTTAAGCACTCGCAGCCAGTATAGTTCAACAATAACGTATATATAGGATATATCATATGGGTTCAGACTCTGCCTTAGTCAATCAAATACCAACATGGCATCAACAAACAACAACAATACAAATACTATCATGGCATCAACAAACAACAACAATACAAATACTATCATGGTATCATGAATATATCATTTTCCTGGAATTTTTTGTTTTTTTACTGCCGAAGACGGCGAGCAGCCAAATTGCTGGCTGAAGCTATGTAAGTTCAAGTATCATGCATATTGATATGGCCCCAAAGCTATTGGACCTCATCAGGGTACTTTCATTGACACAATTGGCCAGCGCTTAAGCGCACTTGAAAAACAAAAAACTGCGCTTTGTAGTGCAAAAAAACGCAAAAATTGCTTGCTGCGCCATCAGATGGTTGCAAAAAACAGCGCGAAACTTCAGCTTAGTCAGACTGCCGGCATCATACAATGACAATGATATCTAATGATTTCATACTGCTGTTCTCTACATATGTTTCATGAAACCTACCGAGCCTATATGTTTGATGAAATCAAAGTTGCATACTTGATTGCGTTATTGGTCTTCTGCGTTATTGGTCTTTTGCGTTATTGGCAGTGATTTTCCTAAGGTTTTGGGACAAAACATTAATAATCGTTTGGGTCCGATTCCTGGGTCTGCACTTTGGGAACATGAAAACATTAATAATCGTTTTGAACGATTCTGCACGATTACAGTTTTGCTGGAAGAAAAACGATAGAAATGGTAGGGGGTCCTGGCGGGTCCCCTAGAGGTCGGCCCCGGGGGTGGGGTTTTAAACACGATGGCTTCTGGGTTGTTCAGTTGTCTATAATTGCGATGCCTTACAGGTTTGCCCGAAGTGAGAGGGCAAGGGGAAATAGCATCCAGTTACCATATTGGGCGCAGGCGCGCAGCATCTCGCGAGTGAACCCTTCCCACCCCACCGACTCATTAACCCAATACTCGCTCGGTTCCTACAAAGCAGACAGATGTTTGCAGGAGTAAATGCGATGCCCATTAGCTAGTTGTGGAGGAATACCTTCAGAGTGAGCGCTCATAAGCGACTGACTTTTGGGCATTACTGGTCTTTAACATGTGCCTGTCGCTGATTCGAAGCTCCCAGTGCTGGTCCATGCTTGTGTAGATTGAAATATTTAGCGAGGAGCATGATGCTGGGGAGCACGCGATGGAAATACAGTCAGCGAGCGAGGAAGAGAAACAGCGCAGGAGTGGGAGAAGCGAGTGCTGTGACGGGGAAGCTGCAAGGTTAGGTGTGTTCAGCAAGAGCTGGCAGTGAAGTAAGTGGCGAGTTGGGGCGTAACAGCAAGCGAGCTCGAGGTTTCACAAAGCCCTGTGGCGACGTTATTTCATGGGGTGCGTGCCGGGTACGTGGCCTCAACTCCCCCCTGCTCCTTTCGCCTCCCCCCGGATGAGCTGGCTGGATTCTGACCAGCGTGTCACCCAGTGTCCTGTCAAGAGCATTCTCCCATGTGATGGGGAATTTGGGATGCGCGAGCCTGAGCCAACAGTATGGCTGATGCTAAACATTAATAATCGTTCTGCACGATGCTGCAGCCAGCGTTTGGGTCGACCGGAAACATTAATAATCGTGCATGAACGATGCCCAGGCCAAAGTTTCGCGAGCTCGAAAACATTACCCAGACCTGAGAAAACGATGGACCATTTCGCGAGAAACATTCATAATCGTGCCTGCACGATTAATCGTGCTTAGGAAAAACGCTGGTTATTGGTCTTTTGCATTATTGGTCTTTTGCGTTATTGGTCTTTTGCGTTATTGGTCTTTTGCGTCATTGGTCTTTTGGCGGAGCCCCCCTTTCTGGAGGGCGGGAGCCCCCAGGGTTACCCATCTGTCCGTCCGACCGACCGGCCATCCAATCATCCGTCTGACCAAGACGAAGCCTGACACGTCAGCCAACGGTCTCGTAACTAATAAACAAGCATCGTCGGTTAGTTTTGCTGTACTGAACCATTCTTGTTTCAAGAGAAAAACCTCTTGATTTACCCCTCTTATTTAATTCGGGCGCCAAGAGGCAATTTGCTTGAAAAATGCCCTCTTGAATCTCTCTTATTTAAGAGGTCAATCAAGAGGCGTCTTGTACGTCTATTGATTCAAGGTCACTTGTTTAATTCTTGTTTCAGTGTAGAATCGATAGGGCTAGGTTAGGTTCCGGGTATTTCCCGGATTGGGTCCCGGTTTTGTTTCCAGGCAGTGCTTGCACTGGAGACTTCGGATTATACGAGATGTATAAATGGATTGCAATGTTTTATTTACAGAGATTTTAAGACTAAAAAATTCGAATTCAAAAAGTGATAATGAACAATAGCTATTATAATTTGGCCATTTACAAATTCTCCTCATTTGTGGGGGAAATTGTACCCCTGAATTGGGCCTAGAAAAATGGTGCTCATCAGAAATATGAGTACCCTGTGCTCTGACTACTAAAATAATAAGTACCAGCCAGGGTACCCTGATGAGCTCTGACTAGCTATCTAGTATGTCTTCTGCCCCTGCCCCCCCCCCCCCTGCCACCCCGACTGGCTAGTCTAGCCAAGCTACTATTATATTATGAGTGACCAGCAGCAGTGACCAGCAGCAAGACCAGTGTCCTCATAAGGCTTTTTGATCTTGTTTGTCTACTCATCCCTGCATGCTGATGACTTGCTCCTTCTCCACCATGTCGCAATATGCGGAAGTCACTGCCTGCTGGAACTGCAGCAGCATGGAAGGAAGGAGGTGGAGTTAGAAGATTATTAGTTGCTTGACCAAGCACAAGCCAGTTGGACAATCAACGAATCAGCAAGCAAGAAAGCGAGCAAGCATTCACGTGGTAGCAATTACGATGATGAGACAGATAGATGGTGCAGCATATAAGACACATGGTGCAGCATACAAGACAGATTGTGCAGCATACAAGACATATGGTGCAACGTACAAGACACATGGTGCAGCATACAAGACACATGGTGCAGCGTACAAGGCAGATGGTGCAGCATACATGACACATGGTGCAGCATACAAGACAGATGGTGCAGCATACAAGACATACGGTGCAACGTACAAGACAAATGGTGGCAGTGTACAAGACACATGGTGAGCATACAAGACAGATGGAGCAGCATACACGACACATGGTGGAGCATACGAGACACATGGTGCAGCAAGGCAAATCATGCTGCATACAAGCCAAATGGTGCAGCATACACGACAAATGGTGCAGCGTACAAGACAGATGGCTCAACCTACAAGACAAATGGTGCAGCGTACATGACATATGGTACAGCATACAAGACAGATGGTTCAGATCTACTCACATGTGTTGGTTACATAACAACATATCGCCACTGTGTAGCCTAGTCAGGGGAAACTGCAGGCAGGCATTTGTCAATCATGGAGGTACATAGGCATGCATGCAGGTGTGAAGCAGGCAGGCAGCAAGGAGGTGGACCAGGTTGCAGCAACCGAGCAAGCGGCCGAGCCGCAGGTTCGGCGTCTGAGTCATGGATTGCTTGTCGACCTTGGCCTGGACATTATGAGCATTGGATCGGGTCGTTAGCATTATTGTTTCGCGTCAGAAAAACGATTGCAAGTCAATCAGGCAAGAAAGGACCAGCAGCGATTCAAACCTTCGACTTTCAAACCTGCGCAACTACCTGCGGCATTCGAATCCTCCCTCTCCATCTGCAACGCTCGATTGCAACACGCAATCGGCTTGCCTGAAAGCATGACATTCGCCCAAGTAAAGCTGTGTACTAATCGACGAATTGAATATGGTCCAGCAGGTACCATGGTTGAAGACAGCGGCTCTATGCAGGAGTAAAGCAGTAGTGGTTTGGTTCAGTGATGCGAAGCATTGTTAAGAAGGCGCACGCAATCGTCTGCCATTTCGCAGATGTAGATGGTGTCTTATTGGAAATTTGAACGTCGAGGAGGGTTGGGGGTGGGGGGGGGCGGGGTGTGTGTGTGTGTGTGTGTGTGTGTGTGTGTGGGGGGGGGGCGGAGGGTTTTGCCGCGACAAATTGAATAGCCGATCTAAGTTGACAGCTAGGACGCAGGAGGGTTGGGGGGCGGGGGGGGGGGGGGGGGGGGGGGGGGGGGGGGGGCACGGTAATCCTATCATCCTACTGTGTCGGACTCTTTCCAAACTCTTTCTCTATTCTTTTCGCTTTCGCCCCCTCTGAAACCCAGTGTCCTGGGGTTGAACAATACCGGGCACCTCCGCACTCTTGTCCATAGCTCATAATAATTGTTATTTAACCACATGCACAGTCTGAGGTCAAACCATTGAGGCCTTGGGAAGTCATAACCCAAGATTATGTCCTCTGTCGTGCCTGCCCAGCAGGGGTGAAACCCATGCTAAATAATCCTGTCATTCGACGGTGTCGAATTCTGTCCAAACTCTTGCTCTTCTCTTTTCATCTTGGACATAGCTCATAATAATTATTATTTAACTACATGCACAGTCTGACATCGAACCATTGAGGCCTTGGGAAGTCATAACCCAATATTATGTCCTGGTGCCTGCCCAGCAGGAGTGTAACCCACGCTAAATAATCCTGTCATTGGACGGTGTCAAATTCTTTCCAAACTCTTTATCTTCTCTTTTTCCTCTTGGCCATAGCCACCAGATGGAACGACAATCAATGAACGGGGTTGCACATATTGTCAATCCATCCATGAATCCATGGACATGGATTACGTTCTAAGTTTTATTATAGTATAGGTAGGAGCAAATGTACATAGTTCTTACTCTCAATTATGTAACTGGTAAAGCTTACAATTACTTGTTGGCGTTTTGGGAAAGGTTGTTGACGGGGAATAAATGCCATAGGGCTCGTATTGACACCACTGCTGCATAACTCTCTAACCCCATACGTGAATCTAATTAATTAAAAGTAATGAACGAATTTACTTAGCGGGCTGGGAGGCACCAAGGACCACCTGGTTCGAATAATGCATTAGCGTTTTGGGAAAGGTTGCTAACGGGGAATAAATGCCATGGGGCTCATATTGACACCACTGCCGCATAAGTCTCTACTTACTACTAACCCATACGTGAATCTAATTTTATGAGGGGGGCTGGGAGACAGGAAGCACGCACTGCCTGGTTGGATTAATAAATTGTCGTACTTGGAAAGGGAGACAACGAAAGAGAAGCAAGAGCAACATTGAATTCCGAGACTAGTTACAATGGGAAATGAGCACCTATGAGATAATCCTAAACAGAAACGATGGACAAGTTAGCCCTAACTACCCTTAATAAAGTTAAGGGCGGGGAGGACCGACTGACGTGTGTTGATGACCAGAAGGTCACTTTGTACGTAGTTCGTCTTTACTACCGTAACGCATAACATAAACCTAATTTGAAAACAAAATATTCACACGTGATCCTTGTCAAAGAAACCATTTATATTCCATATTGACAACATGGAATATATTCACCTCACTCGGGTGGGTCTAATAATAAATTAGCACACACGAACAAAATTCAGTCACGACTACAACTATTGAGAGGGAAAAAACCTTGAATCCCAATGATAAGCCCCTATGGAAAACCACCAATTTATTAGGACTCAAGGAAAAACCTCGGGATCAGGGTTGATTTTTGACTATCAACTTTATGGTAACCAAGTAAGGGCAATCATGACCTCTAATAGGGCAACGACTGCTTAGCCCCTTAACTTGGACCTGACCGTCTACTAAGTGACTGAATCATATGATACCAAATTGGTAACATATGCGTAACACATAAAAAACACCCCAAAAGATGTCAGCGTAGTCCTCGGAAGAGGTAGCTCCGAATGTCTCGCTCCCTAGCTTGCGGGAGTACACGGCACAGTGTACCACTTCGGTCGGCCTGACGTACTCGACAGCCAACTTTCCACACCTGCGTGGTTGACAAAACATTCCAGATTAAAAAAATAAATATAAGACGATAAAAAGCATAAACATAAACATATAACATATGCATAAACATATAACATAAGCATATAACATAAACATAAACATATAACATAAACATATAACATAAACATAAGCATAAACATATAACATAAACATATAACATATGCATAAACATATAACACAAGCATACACATATAACATAAACATAAGCATAAACATATGACATAAGCATAAATATATAACATATGCATAAACATATAACACAAGCATACACATATAACATAAACATAAGCATAAACATATGGAGGGAGGGAGGGAGTTGTGTGTGTGTGGATGGATGGATGGATGGATGGAGGGAGGGACTTGTGTATGGGGGGGGGGATGGATGGATGGATGGAGGGATTGTGTAGGATAAATTTAGGGAGACATCCAGCGGAGGGATGATGGATGGAGGGATGGAGGGGGCGAGGGAGCGGGGGACGGGGGAGGGGGGGGGCTATGTGTTCGTTCATTAGTTTTAATTAATTAGATTCACGTATGGGGTTAGAGAGTTCACTAGAATGTAACTGTGTACGTAATACGTCTTTACTACCAGTAAACCTAATTTGAAACAGGGAGCTGCCACTGCAAATTTTGGGGGTCGTCCGCACCTTATTCAGAACCTTAACGGCACCGTTGACCACACATTACACCTTTCTTACCTTGAAAGGGTCCTTTCTGTGATGGACAGGTGCATTCCGAGGAGCGGAATAGGGTGCCGAAGCTAGGCATGATGCTCTCTATGGTGCACAACGGGGTGCCGAATGTCGGAAGGAGAGGTCCGGAGTGGGGGGAAAGAAGGCATAGATCAATAGTGATAGATTGATAGATGTATGTATTGAAAGAGGTCGGATTATGTTTGAAGCATTCGATTTAGCAATGTAACCTTTTTTGCTGATATTTGCTTTTCACTGCCGAACACGGCGAGCTGCCAAATTGGCTATGTAACCAAGTTGAAGCCTGGCTATGTAACCAAGTTGAAGTTGAATGTAGGAGTTTGGAAACAGCCCAAGTAGGGGTGTGTGTGCGTGTTTAAGTACCGCACTTTGGACAATGGTAGGAAAGAAACTTTTACAATAAAGGAAACAAATATAATGCAAGAGAACAAATTGGTATCATATATTTAATTTTCCTGCTGAGGACGGCTTAGCTGGCTCGAAGGTACACAACCTAATATACAGAGAGACAGCCTAATGGATCTGGCTGGAAGCTGTACAACCTAATGGAGCTGGCTGGAAGCTGTACAACCTGGCACACAAAGTGAAAGTCTATTGAAGCTGGCTGGAAGTTCTACAACCTAAGGACCTAGCTGGAAGCTGTACAACCATGGCTGGAAGCTGTACAACCTCCCCACAAACACCACACCCCTCCCCTCCACCACCACCACCCTCCTCTCCAGTACCACCACTCTCCCCTCCACCACCACCACCCTCCCCTTCACCACCACCACCCTCCCCTCCATCACCACCATCCTCCCCTCCACCACCAACACCCTCCCCTCCATCACCACCACCCTCTCCTCCTCCACCACCACCATTCTCCCCTCCACCACCACCACCCTCCCTCCACCACCACCACCCTCCCCACTGCCACCACCCTCCTCCCCTCCACCTCCACCACCCTCCCTTCACCACCACCACCCTCCCCTCCACCACCACCACCACTCTCCCCTCCACCACCACCACCCTCCCTCCTCCACCACCACCCTCCCCCCACACACAAAGTCACAATTGATTTACCTAAGCCCACACACCTACTTTCACACATGACATACATAGGTGCAAGTAGAAGTACACAAAGACAAGCTCTTCAGTGCTAGTACTTGCCTGCTTAAACTTGGAGGCCATGCGACCCAACCAGGTGTGCCTTGCCTTTTGGTTCTGGACCTGCAAGTCATGGTCAACACATATGATATGTATCCTTAGTAGGCAGGTGCGGCGGTGGGGTGGAACCTAAGGAGCTGGCTAGAAGCTATACAGAAGCTTAGGCACTGAACTACCCAAGAGTAGTACTAACGTGCTCACAGGCCCTTAGCACGAAGGGCAGCAGGGCTTATGCTGGTGATATAAGTGCATGGCATTGAAGTGTGCATGTGTGAGTGTTAGGCTCTGAACTACCCCAAAAGCACTAAGGTCACTCAGGCCCTTAGCACAAAGGGCAGAAGGGCTTATGCTGGTGATATAAGTGCATGGCATTGAAGTGTGCATGTGTGTGTGTTAGGCGCTGAACTACCCCAAAAGCACTAAGGTCACTCAGGCCCTTAGCACGAAGGGCAGCAGGGCTTATGCTGGTGATATAAGTGCATGGCATTGAAAGTGTGCATGTGTGAGTGTTAGGCTCTGAACTACCCAAAAAGCACTAAGGTCACTCAGGCCCTTAGCACAAAGGGCAGCAGGGCTTATGCTGGTGATATAAGTGCATGGCATTGAAGTGTGCATGTGTGTGTGTTAGGCTCTGAACTACCCAAAAAGCACTAAGGTCACTCAGGCCCTTAGCACAAAGGGCAGCAGGGCTTATGCTGGTGATATAAGTGCATGGCATTGAAGTGTGCATGTGTGAGTGTTAGGCTCTGAACTACCCAAAAAGCACTAAGGTCACTCAGGCCCTTAGCACAAAGGGCAGCAGGGCTTATGCTGGTGATATAAGTGCATGGCATTGAAGTGTGCATGTGTGTGTGTTAGGCTCTGAACTACCCAAAAAGCACTAAGGTCACTCGGGCCCTTAGCACAAAGGGCAGCATGGCTTATGCTGGTGATATAAGTGCATGGCATTGAAGTGTGCATGTGTGAGTGTTAGGCTCTGAACTACCCAAAAAGCACTAAGGTCGGGAGCAGCAAGGAGCAGCAGGGAGCAGGAGGCAACAGGGAGCAGGGTGCAGGGAGCAACAGGGAGCAGGGAGCAATAAGGCTGCAGGTCACCAACTACCCCAGATGCACCAACTAACCAAGGTCCATGGGCCCGTACTTAAAGTAACTTACTTGAACGCACGGGGGCATGTACGGCTTCCAGTATTCTCGCTCGGCAAGCTCCGACTGTTTTCTGACAGGTGGCGCATTCTGGGATGGCGGAGCTGCGCAACGGAAGGGTGAATTAGATCATGGTGATGCAGTAAATCAGGTAGTGAGATCATCATGATGAGCCAGTAGTGAGTTAATCAACGACCTTAGTTACTTACCTATCGAAGTCGCTATGCGCGCTGTGGTCAAAGACCCAATACAGGGCTCGCCGGATCCCAGGACGGGACAGGGAGCTGCGCGCTTCAAGTTCTTCTTGCGTACAGGCGAGGGCGATGGGAACATTGGGGTGTTGCGCGGAATGAGAGGAATGAATGGAGTGAACTTCGAAGCGACAGCCAAACTGTACGTGGCTGTCATTCTAGTCGAGGGGAGCTTGAATGGAATGGAAAGAACGCTTTGTTGGAATGGAAGAAAGCGGCTTTGGAAGATGAGCGATTCAAGTCAGAATCAAGTCGTGATCGTGGCCACGGCAGTACCTGAGGCTGTACTCCATGGCTTGGTCCTAAAACCAAGTCCGAAAAAACCATTTCCCGCCTTGTTCGAATCGAATTCGAAGCCCCCCATCTGTCGAAGGGCGACAAATGAGAACGCCCCATCTGTCGAAGGGCGACAAATGAAAACGTAACAAGCATTCGCTTGCATGACGCATCCTCTTGCGAGGCTCTTGGAAACATGTCTTGCACAAGTGGTGTATCAATCACTGCTTGCCGCTCTTGTATTCGACTTGTTTCAAGCCACAAGAGCTTTCAAGAGGTTTAGCTTATTTAAGAGGGGGAAACAAGAGGCGCAAAACTTACCGACGATCTTTGAGGTTCGGGCTGAGGAACCTGAGTTCGTTGGCTGGTCGTAATGTGTGCAAAGACAGGCAGCCGCTAGATTTATTGGCAAGGAGCTGGTGAGCACTCTCTCTCTCATTCTCTCTTTCTCTCCTCAAACGCTCCCCGATATCCTTGCTTCCTTTCTTTCTTGGCAGTGCGACTAACTAGAAAAGCCGTTATGTTTTTGAGCGCTGTGGGCGAAGCGCTCACGAGTCAACAGGCAGACGAGCATTTATAATTTGCGGTAGCTGCTCTTGCGAGCGAGCTCCAGGCTAAGCAGTGATGCTTGCAGTACACGTGCGTTTTGTGAGTTGAAGCGCAGAGCTAGACAGCATGCGCCCGGAAATGCTAGCTATGCGGCGCTGCACTCCCAGCAACTTAACTAATTGAGTTAGTGCACGAATCGATGGGCGGGGGGGGACTAGGAAATCCTAAGTTTACTGCGCCCTAACTGCGGCCTGCACAAATGGCACACGGGGTGAAAGCGAGCTCCATGGTAAGCAGTCCATATAGCTCCCTGCTTGGCTGCTCGCTGATGCTGATGCTCCACGGATTTCGATTTATCGGATTTGTGTGTTGAAGCCAGCAATTTACAGCAGGCGCCGGGAAGATAAGTCGGAATGAGCCGGGATGAAGTCTGTAGTCTGCCTGCGATTCTGACGGGGAAATCCTAGGCTGGCAGTTGCTTTCCCCTTGTGACCCTGCATAGGAATGTCGCGTTATGGCCTACCGCGATGCAAGACGCAACATAATGTAAGATAACTTGTTTTAACTTGTGTTAACTTGTGTTAACGCTTATCGAGGGGTGGGGTTGAGGGGTTTGACCCTTTTGAGGTGTCGTGGAGGAAGAAATAACGTTCGATTAACTTAAGCTAACTTGTTTTAACCTGCCTTAACTTGTTTTAACTCGCTTTAATGTTATACTACGTCGTATAACGTCGTATAACGTCCAAACCTGTTTCCATAGCTGGCCAGCTGGCGACCTCAGCGCGGAGGCTGGCGTTTTCCTCGCGAGCAGCCTGGAGCTCTGCAGGGGAAGGGGAACGTGGAATGTCAGGCTTCGGCGGATTACGTTGTGGGAACAGCGTTCGATTGACAGGCAGCACAGCGGGAGGCAATTGTACTTCAGGCAATGCGTATTGAGTGGGAATCTCATCGATTTGCGCGAAAGGGTTACGTGCAGCACATGGCAGGTTAGTGCGATAAGGAGCCGGCGTGGCGAAAAATGCTTAACCTGCGTCAGCACGGGCCATTGCCCCTGTCCGAAGCGTCCAGGGATGCTTGGAGGCCGTTGATGGCTCCGCCATGCTTGACGTTGAGGACACGCAAGGAGTCGCGAGCCTCCTGCCGCTCGATGCCCTGCTGGAAGTGAGCCTCCAAAAGTTTGGCGCGCGCCTCAGGGGTACCGCCGTCGTGGATGGCAGCCTTGATGGCTGCGTCCGAGGCGACGAGTTTCGCCTCCAACACCAGGATTTGAGCATCCTTGGCTGCGACGGACGTCGCATAAAGTGTCAGCCCCTGACTTGGGACTCCGTCGCCCTCTCCAGAGCACGCTGCAGATTGGCAGCCCGCTTTTTAGGAGATTAGGTGGTCCCCCATATGCTGAAGGCGTTTCGTTGCCTTCGTAGCGTCGTACTCCGCATTCCGCTCCTCCAGAGTCAAAGACTTGGGGGGAAGCGACGGCATCGGGCGTCGTGCATCATGGGCTGCGTCGTCCGTCGGATCGGCCAGTGGCACGACCGAGGAGGCACCGATATTGGCCATGCCGTCAACCAGAGGTTGGAGCGTTCCACCCAACAGGGATGGCCGTCCTCCGACGGAGGCGGATCCATCCTTTGTGGCGGCGAGGCCGCTGTCAGGCTCGGTGTCAGAGTCCGCAATGCCCTCGGGGTTGGTACTAACCACCGACGTCGTTGGCTGCATAGCGGCTGCGGCGGAGCCCGGGGTGGATGATTTGTGGGAAGTCATTCTGCGCAAGCAACGACAAATGTGAGTAGGCTGGACAGAGATGAAAGAGGTGGGCGACAAGAGGTGGGTGAATTACTCGCAACTCGAGGAAGCCAGTCAATCAGGATGTACAAGCGACTAGCAAAGTTTGCGAGCGTAACGAGCTGAATTTTTGCCTCAAAACGTAATTGTATGACGCGTTCGTCCAGAATACGATGAGGGAAGAACTAACCTCACCACAGGCCTAGGACAGCAGGACAGGCAAAGGATACCGGCAGGGACGATTCGAATTGCGCGAACACGATGAGCAAAGATAAGAGTGTGAAGCACAACTGATAAGGGCTGCAAGCACTGAGGACGCAGGACAATCCCGGGCGGTAAGCTAATTGTAGCAACTATGGCTCAGATTTCGACTGGAGCCGATGCTGCTCGATGGAACGAGCCGCGAAGACAGTGCTCAAGAATACAGCTTTAGAAGGCCAGGACGAGACGTGACTATCGTTGACGCAGGCCATGCAATGTCAGGGGCAGGCTAGGGGAGAAAGCCCATGCAGAACAATAAGGTTGCAACACCATGCGAGCCTAACCTGACAAGGATCAAACTGCTGTGTCAGCATCGCCGAAGAGACCCTGCAACCGCGTAACGTCAGAACAGTGCAGAAAGCAATTCAAGAAAAAGAAATGCCCAGAAAAGCGCCAGAATTTACTGGTCGCGTGCGTTTAACTCGGAAAATCTACGTATGCGTATGCGTGAGGTCCCTAGGATCGGAACAAGCCAGCTTTTGCTTACCCAGTGTAACAGCTTCAGGATGCCTTACCTAGCGGCTTGAGGTTGGTCTAGAGGAAGTGCACCACGTAACGTGAAGGTTAAGATTACGTGATATGGTGATATGTGTAAGCTTAGCAGAACAGGTGTCATAGAGCGTTACCTAAGGAGGGGATGTAGAGCAGCTCTGAGTTGAACGTTCTTCGTAAGTGTAGTAGAAGGGTTTCGTCTAGAGTTATTCGTGTCTTTGATGTTCAACGTGCGCGTTGAGAGCGATGAGGCCGGGTACATACAGGTATCGGTACTGTATTTCAACTTCGTAACGTGCTTACGGGTACGGTGTGTATCCGTATGCCCGCTGAACGCCCCAGAATACCCGTGAAGGTTCTGTACCGTTACGCACCATCTGTATTTTTTAATATGCTAATCCATGTGTCTTCTTTGTAACGGATTATAATCGTCTACACCTACCATAGCGACATTTGGCAAAGGAGTTTCACTCCTATGATGTCCGAAGTAAACTCATTCTCATAGTACATTATACCGAGCCATACCGTTACACTCTTCCTCTCTCTAGAGTCCGTCACGGACTCTTCGACCAGTGGTAGTAATCGCGTTGGTGTATCATGTACTACGTGATGACGATGCACGTTTTCGGCACAGATTCCGTTCCTTACAGCGTACATCGGAGCCCTGGTTCCGGGTTGGGGACCGTTTTGCTTTGGGAAATATTCACTTTGCTCTGTCTCACATCGCCACTAGAACTGGGGTCATATGCTTTGTGTCTTGCATCACCGCTGTGGGTAACCCCCTTTTGCCAGCCCCACCCCACGCGCCCTAGGATGCTACTCATAATGCAAACCCCTTTGAGTGGCTATCCCAGGCACTTTTCTAGATGATGTGTTTCGTATCCTTTTGATGCAAATTCCTTCCCTAGTCTTGTGTCTCGGATGCCGTCCGCATCTCAGCCTACCCCCCTCTCTGCGCCCTTAGGTGTGCTCCCCGACTTTGCATGGACTGGTGATGTTTGGCGGAACTTCTTGCCGCCGCCACGTTTGGCAGCATAAAGTTACCACCGCACTGGACTCATGCACATGACCTGTTACCATGTTCACGTTCTGTAGTGGAACCCCTCCATGTGCAGGGGCTGCTGAGCTCTTTGCTTGATAGGCATCTCCCAAAATTGACGGTCACCTCCTCCTCCTCCCCTCTCACCCCCTCCTCCTCATCCCTCCAGCCTGACACATGCCAGCCTGATATCCCCGGCCGCTATCAGTGGGGCAGTTGCCTTTCTCCTCCCAAGCCCCCCCCCCCCCCTATGTATCCTCTTGCACCTCCTCAGCCCCACGGCTAGGATGGGTCCTTCCCGGACACCCGCCACCCCTCCCCACTCACCACCACAGGGTTCCCCCCGCGTCACTCTAATTAACCCAAACTCAAGGTTAACCAGGGGCACCGCCTTCCAGAGTGTAGCAACAAAAGGGCCTCAATCTGAGGCACGGGCTACGTACGTGAGCTGTGCCTTGTGTCCACCTTACTGCCCACGGACATATTCTCTCTGCCGGACGGACGCGGGCGTATTGCAATGTTAAAACAGCTCGATGATACCTACTTGCGCTTGGAGGGGTTAGTCTAGTGGTAAGCGCGTAACGTGATGTTAGGATTACGTGTATGTCGATATGCGTGAGCTAGCAGAACAGGAGTAGGGTGACCTAGGCAGGGGTTTCTTATGTGAACAAGCTCTCGGGATCGTGACAGAGAACGTCTTCGTGAGAGTAGTAGATGTAACAGCTCAGGATGGCATCAGCAGCCCTGGGGAGTTAAGCTAGGGAACACGTCTATGGGTGATGGATCGCGCTCTTTATGTGTAAGTCGGTATGCGTAAAGCTCGTCCCGCCGCGCAGAGCAGTAGGGTGTTACCTATTGTAGGGGATGTAAGAGTTGATCGGGGTAGAACGTCTTCGGTGGAAGGAGTAGAAGGGTTCGTCCGAGTACGCTCGAGTCTATGTACCCGGCAACGGGTGCGTTGGTGGGAGATGAGGCAGTACATGGGTATGGTAGCTGTATCATGTGCTGGCGTTCGTCACGCGTGGCTTACGGGTGAAGGTGTAGCCCGTATGCCTTGGTGGACGGGGGCAGAGTCCCGTGAAGGGTTCTGTACCGGTTTATTACTCCCCCCACCCCTCCCAGGAAGAGATGACGCCGCATCTGATCGTAAGGAAGTGGGATGTGATATACCAGTCGTAGTCGGTATGTGCGCGTGCTCAAAATATACTTGATGAATCAAGTTGGTTTCGGAGAGAAACATTTAACATCCCTTTTGAGTACTCGCGGGAAAAGATAACTGTTATAAAAAGCAATGCTAACCGCCGTGTCGTATGCGTCGAGTGCGATGGGTTGGTGATGGGCCGTTCTTTCGACGTACGTCGGGAACAGTAACGGGCGTAACACGTGGAGATTTCCATGCATCGACGACGTGAGGCGCAGCTTTTCTTCGTTGGACCGTTTGGCGGAGTTCCCAGTGTCTTGCTCGAATAGCCGAAGTCTTGCATCGGACCAAGTATTCCGAGACGCCGTTTGCTGGAAGTGGCCGCACGCTCTCTCCCTCCTTCATCGCGCATGATGCATTGGATTATTCCAAATCGGCTCGCCAGCTCAAACTCCAGCGGGATTGTCCCATATATGGGACACGGCCATGCGGAGGGAGCGGCCAATCTTTGTGATCCAAAACCCACGTGAAACACGGGTGGAATACGCCATCATCCTTGGGCAATAAGCAAGCGGCACGCCGTGACTTGTCGGACGACTCGAGTGACTCCGTTCGCGTGACCAATAAATGCATTCCGTAATCGTATAGGGGCCAACAAAACGAGGCGTACATTTTGGTTTACCCGTTCCCTTTGAACTTCATATTGCTGGGTGGACAAGAGAACTTTACTACCCCCAGGCTTGAACGAAACACCTCCGCTCCCCTCGTCGCTCTATCGCCCATGGGCTTTCTTGCCGATTCTTTGAGCGGCTCGCTGGCATTGCCTTGCACTTGATCTTGTCCGTTCAATGTGATTCGGCCCACCAATTGTGGCAGCCGGGACATTCGATTCGACCTCTCCGCCCTCTACAGCCGGCCGTTCGTAGGTCGTAAACCAGGTACGGCCCGTAAAATGGAGCGTGTTTCTGAATGGACTTCTTTGTAGGATTTGATTGATTGCAAATTCCGACCACGAAGACTTTATCCCATCGTGTGGTATGGCCGCGCACGTAGTGGGTCGAATATGTCCCGATCGATGACGTCCGGTTCTGGCGATTCCGTCTGACCGGGTTCAGTTTGAGGCTGAACCGGCGGAGGTGCGCGAAAGCGCTTGTCGCGTGGCCCGATGTGAATCGAGAGAGAGCCAGCGCCGAACATGCCCGGTTAAATGCGCAGCGCGATCCTCAGGAAAGAAAGACTCTCCGCTCAAGGGCAATGTTACAAGAGTGCATCCCAAAGAGGGGAGAAGTGACCAGTACCTAGGAGGGGACAGGCCGAGGGAAGTGGATCCAGTATGCGTCTCGGGAGAGGGGTAGGAACACGACGATTAGGGACCACGGAGAGGTGTGGAGGTACTGTCCCAGGGTCGGGGTGAGACTTAATAAGATCAAAGAGTGCATTGAGGTGGGATTAGCAACTGGGTCTGTGAACTGGGAGAAAGTTGTTCCCGAGGTGACACCCTCGGAGAGCAACAGTTTGCGGGCAGTTATTGGACCAAGGTTTCGGACTATGAACCATTTTCGACAGTTTGTCGACGAATACGCGGCGGGGATGCATCATGGCCAGACAGACGCTAGGCGGAAGGGGCCGTGGATGAGTCCGTGGAGACGACACTCCCAGCAATTTCTGCGAGAAAATGTTCGCCGGGGAAAGCCGATGGGTGGACCTGTTAGGTTTTGGTTTCCGGGCTTTGTTCGTTTGGCACTTATGGATTGTTGGCGCAGGCAGTAACATCTGCGTGACTTTGGCCCAAGTAAAAGTGCGGGTGACCAACTTCCAAATGTCTTGGTTGCGACGCAATGGCCATGTACATAGGGTCGTGAGCTTCGCAGGATAATGTTCCAGGCGAAGGGCTCTTGCGTCAAGGGGGACACACAAAACTCGCGTCGTACTTGTTCTTCTTTGAACCAGTAACGTTCTGGAAAACTTATCGCGAAGGCGCTTGGCAGCCCGGCGTGAGTTCGAGTCTCGTTTTTGTATCCAGCAAAATTCGATCCATGATAGGCGAAGAGGAGGGAGTCGACCAGCGGGCGTATGCGACTAGAGAGATAGATATCGCGTTCCTTTGACCGAACGAAGGGACGAAGGGAGGAGTCGGTGGGCGGGGGAAAGGATATCCACGACCGCGGGACCGACTGCGAATGGGCGCTGCTTTCTCGATCGAGGGGGGCGGGCCCTGCATTCGCTGACGCAAGAGAGAGAAAACCCTAAAGCTAGTGCCAACCGCGACGTCGGCGGGGGGCAGAGAGGTTAGGATTGCGACTGACCGGGTCTGCCATATTATTGGGCGGGGGACCCGCGCGAATATTCCAAGTATAGCTGAACGGGCGCCAAGGTCCTCCTGCCATCGGCCCATGCGTCGTGAAGACCGCTTTGGTGTCAGAATCGTGAGCAGGTTGTGGTCAGTGACGCACATGTCCATAGTGGGAACCTTTGGAGGTAGCATCGCCATCGGGAGA
>JAJSRW010000705.1:0-47455 GCA_022414725.1 Microglena sp. YARC | reverse complement strand
CTTTCACTTCCGCATGGTGGAAGCAGGATATGTCCCCTAAGTGCGACCACTTGCATATGGTTAGGAAGTGCAACCCCACCAGTCAACTGAATCCTCCGTGTCGCTGGTTGTTCGGGACCCCACCTCCAGGGGTAACGTCTTTTCACAACTAAAAAAAAAAAAGGCAAGAGAGACACATTGCAGCGGCCATTTACGCTCCACATCAGATGTGGTGGCCCAGATGCCCTAGACCAAATACATGTACCCCTTCTCCTCACTGGTAAAATGGACACGAATTGTTTCCGTTGACCTGCAATTCCGGACCCTTGTGCAACCGTTTGTCATAGTGGTCGAACCCTTACCCTCATAACGTGTAGGATCCCTTCCTCCACGTCAATTACCCTTAAGACGGCGCGCTTCTTTATCACCTGTATTTCCGACCCTTTCATCTCAAAACCAGCCTGACCACCTGATCTCCACCAGGGTATCTAAGCGCGCCGCGCAGCGTTGTGCTGCGCGCTTTTTCCCCTCTGTGCCGTTCGTTTCAACCCCCTGGGACAAGCGCGTAGTTTTTGCCTGTTTGCACTAAAACGGCTGACAATTTGACGTTTGTGCGCTTTAAGCGCTGACTAATTTGGCAAGAAGTAGTACCTCTCTCCACTCCACCTCATGTACCAGCCAAGCCGCTCATATCCTACTCAGCAATTTGCACCTCAATGTGCCATTGCTGAAAGCTACGTAAAGCCAAGCCACCCTGGCAGTCAGCCGATGGGCGCATGAGAAGGGGCATCAACACCATGGCACTTACCTAGGCTGCCCTTCTCTGCTGCACCACAAGTCCCTTCCATTAGCCTTCTGCATGGCCAGCAGCTGTGGGTGCATACCAGCAGCATGCAAAACCTCAGTGTGCCCGTCCTAGTGCTATCAAAGCGCCATCTTCTTTGCATCCGCATGGCAGCATGCAGTGGTAATCTAGCAGTGGTGCACATCTCACTTGCCCAGACTGTGCTCTCATAAGGCATGTCCATCTTGGCAGTCACCTGGGCAGCATGCTCTGTGCATCAGCAGCATGCGCACAACCTCAATGTGGCCATTATTGCTGCTATCAGGAAGTGCCATTCCATCTTGGCATTACATGGCAGAGTGCTGCGGCATCAAAAGATGCAACACTACCCAATATGCCATGGTCGAAGCTGCCACAAGTGCGCCCATCTTGGCAGCAGCATGCTGCCTTGCTTGCGGGCATGATCAGAACCTGACCAAGTTCGCTTGCCCACTCTGGGCCACCAAGACCAGAGCTTTCTCAGACTCGTCCAAGATGCAGACAAACTTGGAAACTAGAGCAAGAGCACACTCCAAACTTGTTATGCTGCAGAGCACACCGGAGTTACCGTTGACCATATGCCATTATATCTGAGGATCAACACCTCAGCAAGATGCGCACCACCGATAGAATGCCAGAACTGCAAACAGATGATATGTGCATATCGGCCCTCAAACTCAGGGCGCCCGCAACACTAGTATCTGTCACGAGTTCCGGAGGAAGATGAGAGAGACGGCATGACTAGCAAGTCTGATGTGTCACAGGCGAATAAAGCGGGAGAAAATTGACGTCGCGAAAAGGGAGAGACGAGCCTGGGATTAGCCGACTACACATCAGTGCCTCAAACGAGTCGTGGCCGAAGCCCAGGTACAACCTCGGAGGTAGGGCCAGGGCGACAACACCTCACCCCGCTGGCCCCTTCCATTCTCAGTGCAAAGTGCACTATCAGCACAAACCGTAGCCCTCTATCTTCCCCACAAGCTTTCCCTAACTGATTCCTGCTTGTCGTTTCCTTTCTTGAAGTTCCCGAACTTCGGGAGCGGGTGTCAAGGAAATAAGAGTTAGTAAAGGAACACCTGAGGAAACGTGCTAATTTATTTTTACCCACCATATATGATTTATTATTACTTCACTACCAATTATTTACTCCAAATGCTTGAAAATGGAAATTGTAACGCAAAACAAATGAAATGTTAACGCAAACAATTCACATCTTCTGCATTTTCAAATTCTCATTTTTCTCATTTCTCTGACATAAAAAAACATACAAAATAACTGATCTACCTAAAAAAACTTGATCCAATATCTTTATACATTCATGATGACAGGAAGCTTTGCTCGACCTTCAACTTCTGGATTGCACATCAGATAATGCAGAGGAATATTTACTCTTATATTGGAAACCAGTTCTATTCTCCTTCTCGAAGATAATGAGCTCTCAGCTTCCCTCTCTATCCCATGAGGACATCCAAGTCTGTACACAACACTCTTCCTTCTTGTCGGCCCGAGCGATCATTCTAGCGTTAACTGATGACTTGTGCTATCATTAAAAGAAAAGGTAGGATTGGAGAAATAAGACCTTCTCCACTTTGTTCCTTAACTGGTTAAGTTTCAAAGTCCACTCCTCCATATAATTGGTGGACAGAGCATTCATCCTGGGAGATTTTCCAAGTACAACGGTTCGCCTAGGGCACCAAAAATCCTTGCTCCAACATCTATTATCCTGGTCATATTGTGATGATCGCAAGCGGCAATGTCCCTCATTCATCAGAGTACTATCACAGTTATTGAACAAGATAGTGTCCAAATCTAGTCACTATTCAGCCAGCAACATTGAGATGGGAGATGACCTAGTTTCTTTGGCCCAAATATGTTGGGGGGGAGCCGCTTCACTCAAAGCATTTCATAAATCCAGCATGCCTCATGTGGATTATCTTATATGATACTTCTCTCGCTGGTAGCACAAGAAGATGTTGAATGAGACCAAGTGCTCCAGATTTGATAGCCATGACATTCCACAGACAGGGCCAAAATCTGGAACAGCCAAGCATGCGTGTGTTCTATCCTTAGTATTGTAGCTATAAGTTGCAGTTGAGGAAGAACAACGCGACGTTGTCATATCTAAAACAATTCAGATAGTCTGGACAAACATTCGTACTTAGTCGAGAATTGTTCAAGGAATCCAGCCAAATTGTCGAGAATTCTCGATTTCCAGGCCAAAATTTCTCGACAAAGTACCAGTACGATACTCGCGAAACTTTTTCCCAGTTCATCCTGATTGCCATAATCTCCACAATATCTGGAGATTTTGATCCCCGGATTCTTGCCCAAACAAATAGCTGCATATCAGAAGCATTTCAGCATCCCCTTCTCATTGAATACCACACCAGATATTTAAACTCAAGACCTTCTCCAGAATTCAATCTTCAGCGAAATCGATATTCATTAGTCATTATCATAGAAGTTGGGTTTTAAACCATAACAGATATTTGTTCCCGTTAACTGTAGTCTTAAATCATATCTTAGCATACAGAACCAATTTATCAGCATCCCCTGAAGATCCCTAGCAATATGCTAAATCTCGGCGGTGTAGTTCGGGAGACCCACCTACTGGGTGAAAGTCCTTCCACAACTAAAAACATAAAAATCTGCCTCTTATCCTCTCAAGCCTCTCATAGCCTCTCACGAACACGGGAGCCCATTATTTGGCCCGGCTTGGGAAAGTAGCGCCGAAGTCCAGTCTTCCAATCGCCTTGTACTTTGACCTCTAGCAAGGGTGCAAGGAAACACCCTGTCTCATCTCCCCGCCTCAACGAACACCGGGAGCCCATTCTTCGGGCAAGCATGGGAAAGTAGCCAAAGTTAGTCTTCCAATCAGCCTTGTACTTGTAGCCTCTAGCAAGAGGCAAGGAACACCGTCTCATCTTCCTCACAGCTCTCAACGACACCGGAGCCCATTCTTGGCGGCATGGAAAGTAGCCGAGTCAGTCTTCCAATCAGCCTTTGTACTTGTAGCCTCGCTAAGACGTGGCAAGAAATACCGTCTCAAAAAAAAGGGCGCTGCATTAAGTATGTTGGACTTGATATTGATGTGATGGTACTTATCTGTTTTGCCATCTAGGTCAACATGTGCCAGCGGCTTGATAGATGAAACATAAACGATTCAACCATGGCAGCATCGCCGAGGTGGAAAGCAAGTAGTGATGATGATGCAATAGAATTCCTGACTCCAAGAAGGCGCTGCATTGTGATATGTTGACTTATATATGATGATGTTACATATCCTGGGCTCTCCTGTCCAACTGTGCCCGCGGCTTAACGAATGAACATAAACGATAAAGAATCGTTAGCACACTCAGTGGTAACAGTGGTATGTAATAGTGGCGAATACATTCTGACTCCAAGAAGACTGCACGTAAGATTGTTGATCTGACAAAGCTGAGCATGATTAACCCAACCCAAACCACACTGACAAGCTGACATGTTTAACCCACCAACCACACTCCCCCAACTCAACCACACTCTACCCAACAAACCACACTCTATTCTGCAACCCAAACCACAATCTAAGTATGTTGGAGCTGGAGCAACTTTGTGAAGACCCCTGATACATAAACACCTTTGTTTATGAGAATATGCAATGTACACACATACACACCTTTGTTTATGAGAGTACGCAATATACATACATTCATGAACACCCTGTTTTATGAGAGTATGGAATGTACACAAATAAACACCTTTGTTTATGAGAGTATGCAATATACATACATACATGAACACCCTGTTTTATGAGAGTATGCAATGTACACACATACACACCTTTGTTTATGAGAGTATGCAATATACATACATACATGAACACCCTGTTTTATGAGAGTATGCAATGTACACACATACACACCTTTGTTTATGAGAGTATGCAATATACATACATACATGAACACCCTGTTTTATGAGAGTATGCAATATACACACATACACACCTTTGTTAATGAGAGTATGCAATATACATACATACACACCTTTCTGATAATATGCAATATACATACATACACACCTTTCTGATAATATGCAATAATATAACTACTACACACCATTGTTTCTGATAATATGCAATATACATACATACACACCTTTCTGATAATATGCAATATACATACATACACACCTTCCTGATAATATGCAATTTACATACATACACACCTTTGTTTCTGTTAATATGCAAGAAACATCCATACACACCTTTGTTGATGAAAATGCGAGTGACTGTCCAGGGCAGTAACGGCGGCATGCGTTAAGCCGCTTGTAAGGTTGGCAGGGATTTTTGTTTCCGCTATATATAGCGATCGCTAGTTTTGGCCCCTTTTAGCGAAATTCATCGCTAACAAAAAAAAGTAAAATAAAAAGAAGTTTTTTTTTGTGTGTGCCCCAAATTGCCCTAAAAAGCTACAAAAAGCTATAGAAAGCACTAAAACGCCGTCCCTGGAGGAGGCCTAAAAATATGGCTAGGAGAAACCCACTTTCAGATTTTTATAAAAAATTACTGAAGGTTGGCAAACTTACTCTCATACACACATGTAAGTATGCAATATACTTAATATACTCGTTCTACATACATACCAGGTACTAGACGACCCGCGCTAAGATGTGCCTGAGCGCACGGCAAGGTTTTGGAGCCCGACTGTTGCACCGATTGATCAATTGTTTGACCCCCTCTGGGCGCAGCGTGCAGATTGCCATTTTCAGTATAGTCAAAAGCAGGCCAAGGCCGAAATAGTAAAAGGATATAGTCCTGAGTCAATATGGCGTGGCATCCGATGAAGACCCAGCGAATATCAATCACCCTGCTTTCGTCAAAAGCGAGAATCCGTTATTGCCCCGCTGACAGGATTAGGACCCAGGTTGCATGTGTTGTTGTTAGGCAATGGGTGCCGGTTGATGCGGTGTGTGTGCGTTGCAAATGTGTATTGTGGTTGATGTTGGTGTGTGGCCACTGGGTGTGGTTGTGCATGCGTTTGTGGTTGTATGGTGGTCATGGGCGTGTGTAGTTTGCATGCATGTGTGTGTGGTTGCAATGTGGTGTGGTTGCATGGTGTGTGCTGGGTTTGCGGAAGGTTCGTGCCGAGGGTGGTGGGGGTGTGTGTGAGGTTCCGGTTGCATGGTGGTTTGCATCGGTGGATGTGGTTGCATTGCGGTGTGTTGTTGCATGTGGGGTGTGTGTTGGCTTGCTATGCGTGGTGTGTGGGTGCGTTGGGGGTGCTTAATAATAGTTCTGCATGTGTTTGTGTGCAGGTGTGTGTGAAGGTTTGCATGGGGGTGTGTGGTGGAAGTTGCATATGTCGTGTGGTGCACTGATGGTTTGGTTAGCTGTGTGTGGTGTGGTTGCATCGGGGTGTGTGGAGGTGTTGCGAGGTGTGTTGCAGCGTGTGTGTGTGTGTTTGCATGGGGTGTGTGGTGCGGGCGGTGAGTGATGGGGTGAGTTGCATGCGTGTGTGTGTTGCCATGTGTGTGTGGTGTGGGTGAGGTTGCATGTGTGTGTGTGGTTGCAGGGGTGTGCTAGGTTGCATCATGCGTGTATTCTGTGTGTCTGGTTGCATGGTGTGAGGTTGCATGTGTGTGTGGTTGCATGGGCGTGAAAATGTGGTTCGACTGCAGGGGCGTGGTGAGGTTGCATGCATGTGTGTCCCCAGTGGTATTTGCATGGGGGGGTGGTGTTGCATGGGGTGGTGAATTGCATGCGTGTGTGTGTGGTTGCATGGGGTGTGAGGTTGCATGCGTGTGTGTGTGTGGTTGCATGTGTGTGTGTTGCATGGGGTGTGAGGTTGCATGCGTGTGTGTGTGGTTTGCATGGGGTGGTGTGGTTGCAATGGGAAGATGTCGTCACTGAGTGAATTGCATGCGTAGTGTCCGTGGTGTGGTGTGTTGCATGGGTGTGTGTGGTTGCAGGGTGCGCGTGTGTTGTGGCATTCGCGTGTTAGGTTGCATGGCAGGCGTGCCATGGTAGCTGTCCGAATGCAGTGTGTGGTGGTTTTCGCCGCCACGAATGTGTGAAAACAGACAGATTATATCAGAGGAGAAAATACTGACAAGCAGCTGCGCCCCCCCCCCCCCCCCCCTGCCCCCCTCGGATATTGGGGGGTCACTTATTCTACGTCCCCTGAACACATTTGTTTGGCCTTTTTGATGTTGCGGCGGCTTATGACCCCTACAGGCCCCGATTCCGACATGTACACGACGAGCCAAACTTAGTAAAAGACCCCCTATGACTACCAAGATGCTATGGAAACTAGATCAGACCTCGATTGCTAAAGAATGAAGAGTCGCGGGTTCGACTCCCCTTCGTCTCCGCTCTTGGCGTTGCACCGTCGTCGTACAACCCAGCATGTGATGGTAGCTTGTCCAGTTGCACGGTAGAGACTGTGTCTCCCACCCGCGTAACGACAGGTCCCTTAACACCTACGCACCCACCAGCCTACACAACCACGCCCCGCCCAACGGTATTCTCATTCACCACTTTTATACAAAGGAGCCTGAAACTACAGAGTAAAACACACACAAAAAGTTGCCCAACCTCTCTTCGTTGTTAACACCACGCCCCACCCAGTCACCGTTAATCATCACACACTACCGTTTTTTATACATGGAGCGTCATGAACTACAGAGTAAAACACACACAAAAAGTTGACCCAAAACTCCTTCGAGAGGTTAAACAACACCCCACCAGGCGTTATCATTTTACCCCCTGATACATACATATACAGGGAATTTTTTGTTTCCGCTATATATAGCGAGGTTGCATGGGTGTGTTAGCAGCTAATGCATGTACGTCCCCGACAGGTGAACAGTTTATTTCCGACGAAAGCGTTGCCATTCCGTCGTGCATGGCAACGCACCACCCGGGCTAGCCGCGGCTAACACTCCACCATGCCAGGGATTTTGTTTCGCTATATATAGCGCAGTCGCTCGTTTTTGACCCCGTTTTAGCGGAAATTATCGCTATAAAAATAAAGTAAATAAAAAGTGTTGTTTTTGCCCTAATTGCCCTTAAAAGCTACACAAGCTCTAGAAAGCACTAAAACGCCGTACCCCCTGAGAGGAGGCCTAAAAAATATAGCTAAGAGAAAGCCCCACTTTCAGATTTGAAAAAAAAATTCTCTATTAACATACCCATACCTTAGTTTCTCGAGAATGCAAGTCGTGCCCATGGGCAAAGGTGCGGCGCCAATCCCGAAACCCCACTTGGGTCCCAAGTTTATCACCCATCAAGTGGCGGGCGCAAAAAGGTAGAAGTAGGGAAGGGTCCAACTCCCCTATCTTTTGCCCTCCACCTGCATTGTAGGGTTGAGTATGAGTTGGCGTTAGAGCGGGGTTTGGGGGTGGATTTGGGTTGAGTTGAGTTGTTGTTGTGGTTGAGTGTGTTGATGAGTGCAAACCCTCGTTGTATTGTATTGCTTATAGTGAGGTTGTGCCCTTGAGCGGTTTGGAAATTGGGTTGGAATGCCTTCAGGTTAGGTTAGTTTACGTTAGTTAGTTAGGTTAGTTTAGGTTTTTAGGTTTAAAGTTAGGTTAGGTTAGTTAGGTTAGGTTTTAGGTTAGGTTAGGTTAGGTTAATTTTGGTTTGGTCTGTTTGGCTATTGAAAGTTATGTTGCATGTTGGAGTGTGAGTTGGGATTGTTTTGGGTTGATTTTGGGTTTTTTTGCAGTGAGTCTTGAGAGTTGGGAGTTCGCAGAATTGGGCGGGTTAGATTGGTAAAAATTGATCAACGATGGCCAAGTCAAAGCCACATCTTAAGTCCCAAGTTCCTCAATCACCCATCAGTGCCGAACCCTTAGAGCGGGGAATGGTAACCAACCTCCCCTTCTTTGCCCTCCCACCTGCTCAGTGTCAGTTGATTGAGTTGGTGCTGTGTTGGTTGGATTGGGGGTTGACTAAAACTTTCAGTTAACCTCCGCGTAAACGTGTTAATTGTCGAGTGTGTAGCCATAGTTGTATCGCTAAATATATGTTATGTTGTGTTTTGTTTATGAATCGGTTGGTAACTGGCCCAACAAATGGATTAAGCAAAAGTTCATTACGTTTCGTTCTTACACTTTTTCGATATTTTCGTTTATATTTATCTTTTAGTTTAGCAGGGATTTAAAGGTTAAGTAAAGTTTTGCTTTGTCTGTTTGGTTTGGTTTTGGCATTTTGGTTATATTGGTTTGTTTGCGAAGTGAGTTGAATTGGTTGATTGGATTGGATGATTGACTTTTGGTGGGTTGGGTTGGTTGGGTTGTTGGGGTTGGTTGGGTCTGGGTTGGGTTGGGTTGTTGGTTGGGCTGGATTGGGTTGAGGTTTTAGTTGGATGGTATTGTGTTGGATTGGATTGTTTGGTTTGGTGAGCTGTATTGTGTAGCATTTGTTGATCTTTGGTTGTTTGGTTTGTTGGGGCTGATCGGGTTGAGTTGTGATTGGGCTGGGAGTTGATTGGTGGGTTATTAGGTTGCAGTGTCTCTCTCACAAGGGGCCCACCATAGTTCAATCATGTGTTGCATATGCAACTCAGTATGTTTGCTCAGAACTAGATGCAACTCAGATATGTTGCTCAACATGCAGAACCTCAGTATGCAAACCAATCAGTACAAAGTGCTCATGCAATTGATGAACTGTCAAGCTATTACCATGCCGCCGTACTCGATAGACGTCTGATCAGATGAAATTACAATCGGGCAGCCCAAGGCCAATATCTGAGGTTGCAGTGCCCCTCTGCCCCTCACAACCAAGAATCATAGAGACTTGTGCTAATGAAAACCAAGCTCTGCCAATGCTAATGAACCAAACTATGTGCTGATGATACCAAAACCAAGCTAACTGTCTAATAAAAGCTAACTAATGATAATAAGCTAATAATAATAAGCAATAAACTAATAATAATTCTAAAAGCTAATAATAATAATAATAAGCTAATACAAAGCTAATAATAATAAGCTAAGCTAATGATAATAGCTAATGATAATAAACAACTAGTGCTAGTGCTAATGCCATGGCGTGACGTTGCTAACGCTACCCCTACCCTCAGCATTGACGCTTCAAGTCGTCGTAATCACTCACCCACTCACCTCAGCGCACAGCCACGCTTTGTTGTGGTTTGTGTGTTTGTTGTGTTGTGGATGGGTGTGTTGATGGATTTGTGGGGATGCATTAGTGGAGGTCGCGGTGGTCGCCCGATGTGTGTCTAGTGTAATTGTTGTGTGTGCCCCCTGTCCCCCACACAACCACAGCACCCCACACCCCCCACCAGTGGGGCTCCGAGCCGGGGATGTCCTAGCTCCCCCAAACCCACACACAAACACCAACACCCCCCTGAGGGGTCGCACAACCCCCCCCCACCCAGGTGGTGGAGGGGGAGGGTGATGTGACTTGATCCCACCCTCATCTCACCAAACACACACACACCCCCCCCCACCACCCACACAACCACACCCCCACCACCCACCCCCCACGGAACCCCCCGGGTCGTGGTTCGTCATGTGAGATATGCCACTCAGAACAAATGTCCCCCTAGGCACAAGATGCCCGTCAAGGTCGAAGTCTCGCTTGGCGGCTCGGGGTTGAGAGGCTACAATAGGCATCACGCGCATCGACTCCTTCACGACAGCCTCAGTATACACCATGTCCTTCAGAGCAGCTGGCCAAAAAAAAGTAATGAATGGTCGTCCACCCACCCCCCATGCTTGGCCACCACCTCTCGTTGCTCCCCCCGTATCCTTTCCAAAAACACCTAGGCAGACAGAAGGTACAGAGTGCTGATCAGGCATGTATAGGAAAGGCGAAGCTAAGCATTAAAGTAAATTAAACGCCTCGTGGGGCGTGTATTCAGGGAGCCCCGTCTTACCGGTCGGTAGGGAGCGGCCAAACCATCCGCTTCACTTTACCTGGACAAAGCTACCATGGCAGTTGACAGCGACCACAAACAACCAAATCGCAACCGTGACCACCAGAAGATTCCAGCCAAAGAAACTTCTTCATTCTTTCTAGGAGCTCAACCTAAGTTAGTGAATATTAGTGAAGGAATACTACTAGTGAACGCTCAAATGCTAGTTAATGGTCAGCCCACGGACGAGCTGTACCCTCACCAGAAACTTAACATTTATTTGACAAAACTAATATTAATGTGACACTATAATAATATTAGTTAATATTAGTTTTGCAAAAACACTAAATAAGTTGCCGTTCCCTAGCACCTTAGGAGGGACTTGCATGTCCTAGATATACACAAGGTGTGAAGGGACATGTGTTGATTAGACAAATGAGCACTTGTGAAATCATATGAAAACTTATCTCAGGGTGAATTAACAGCAGTCCAACACCTCAAGTTGAAATAAGGTACTTGATGTTGACCAGGCTTAGGCTTAAATAAGAGCACATGCCTAGACATGGACAAGGTGAAGGTACAGGGTGGTGATAGGCTTATGTGGGATCGCATGCTGGACATGGAGCAAGGTGTGAAGGAAACAAACGGTGTCGATCAGGACATGGGCACTTGTGAAATCATATGAAACTTATCTCCGGGTTGAATAGACAGGCAGTCCAACACCTTGACAGGTAGGCAGAAGGTACAGGGTGGTGATAAGGCTTAGGTGGGATCGCATGCTGGATGTGCACCAGGTGTGAGAGTACAGGGTGTTGACCAGGCTTACGTAAGAGCGCATGCTGGATGTACACAAGGTGTGAAGGAACAGGGTGTCGATCAGGACATGGGCACTTATAAAATCATATGAAACTAATCTCAGGGTTGAATAGACTGGCAGTCCAACACCTGGACAGGTAGACAGAAGGTACAGGGTGTTAATCAGGCTTAGGAGGTATTTAACCTGGGACCAATATTAGGTATAGGCAATATAAGGCGGGACCGATATAAGGCTGGGACCAATACAGGTATAGGCAATATAAGGCGGATGGCAGGGGGGGGCTCCATGCAAAGATACTATGTATTATTTAATTGGGGTTTAATGGACAGGCCGTACAGGGTGTTGGTGAGTGCATGAACACTTGCGAACTATACTGAATCCCATCTCAAGTTGAATGGCCAGGTGGTATAAGGTGTTGGTGAGTGCATGCACACTTGTGAACTCAACTTTAACTCACTGCAGGTTGAACGGCCAGGTGGTAAAGGGTGTTGGTGAGTGCATGAGCACTTGTGAACTCAACTTTAACTCAGTGCAGGTTGAACGGCCAGGTTGTGTAGGGTGTTGGTGAGTGCATGCGCACTTGTGAACTATACTTAAACTCACCTCAGGATGTACAGCCAGGTTGTGTAGGGTGTTGGTGAGTGCGTGGGCTGTGGTGTCATGTCCAGCAAACAAGAGAATCAACAGATTGTCTGCAATCTCCTCATCACTCATCTTCCTCCCAGTCTCTTCACACTCCTGTGTAGGGGGGGGTGGGGGGAGGGTGGGGGGGGGGGGCAAGATGAGAGTCAGCAGTTGGTCTGACATCTCCTCATCACCCATCTTCCTCCCAGCCTCTTAACGGGGGATAAAATTGCTAAGGTGGTACATGCAGTTGGTGAGTGCATGCGCAGTTGTGGCGTGCCCAGCAACCATGTGAGTCTAACACCACAGGCACTGAACATAGTTCAGTAGTAGCACCATGCAAGAGGCACATGGTACATGATGTTGGTTAGCAAATGAGTGACCCGCGTAGTGCCATGTCCAGCAAACATGAGTATTGAAAGATTGTCTGCTAGCTCCTCATCACTCATCTTCCTCCCAGTCTCCTCACACTCCTGGGTACGGGGTGATGAAATAGCATCAAGGTGATCCACAGTGTTGGTCAGTGCATAAGAAGTTGTGGCATTTCAAGAAACCATGTGTGTCAAACACCACAGGCACTGAACATACTTCAGTACTAGCACCATGCTAGAGGCACATAGTACATGATGTTGGTTAGCGTATGAGTATCCACGCTCAGTGCCATGTTCAGCAAGATTGTCTGCTAGCTCCTCATCAGCCATCTTTTGCCCAGTCTCCTCAAACTCCTGGGTAAGAGGAACAAACACCACAGGCAGGGAACATCGTTCAGTAGTGGCTCATGACATGACACATGTACATCATGCTGGTGAGAGCATGAGTAACCACGCGTAGTGTCATGTCCAGCAAACATGAGTTATGAAAGATTGTCTGATAGCTCCTCATCAGCCATCTTCTGCCCAGTCTCCTCAAACTCCTGGGTAAGAGGGACAAACACTACAGGCAGGGAACATTGTTCAGTAGTGGCATCATGACATGGACACATGGTACATCATGCTGGTGAGAGCATGAGTAAACACGCGTAGTGTCATGTCCAGCAAACATGAGTTATGAAAGATTGTCTGATAGCTCCTCATCAGCCATCTTCTGCCCAGTCTCCTCAACTCCTGGGTAAGAGGGACAAACACCACAGGCAGGAAACATTGTTCAGTAGTAGCACCATTCACAGTGTCTTGTCTTCTACCCCCCCCCCCCCCCCCCCACACACACCACACACACACACTCACACACACCACACACACACACACCACACACCAACCACCACCACCCCTCCTTCCAACCCCTACCACACACGCACACACTGTAACCCCTCCCCCCCACCCCTACACGCACCCCCACCCCAATACAGGTTTCATCCCCAAGGTTCTAGATGTTTGCAAACTACCCATAGCCATGCTCAATCTATTCAACAACCCCTCAACACACACATGCACACACACAAAAGCACGCACACACACACCACTCCACGCAGCATGCTCACGAATCTCCTCCACACACCCCCGCCAGAAGGTGATGCAGACTTTGATGCTGCACCTCCCTCCCCCTCAAACCTTGCCTGTTCCCCCTGTACTGTAACACACTCACACACATGCACACATGCACACACACATCACTCCACGCAGCATGCTCACAAATCTCTTCAACATCCCCCCGGGAGCAGGTGATGCACAGCTTGATGCTGCACCTCCCTCCGCCTCTAACCTTACTTGCTCCCCCGGTACTGTAACACACACACACACATGCACACACAAACACACACATCACTCCACGCAGCATGCTCACAAATCTCCTCCACACATCCCCGCCAGAAGGTGATGCAGACTTTGATGCTGCACCTCCCTCCCCATCAAACCTTGCCTGTTCCCCCTGTACTGTAACACACACACACACATGCACACATGCACACACACATCACTCCACGCAGCATGCTCACAAATCTCTTCAACACCCCCCAGGGAGCAGGTGATGAACAGCTTGCTTGTGCACCTCCCTCCGCCTCTAACCTTGCCTGCTCCCCCTGTACTGTAACACACACACACCACTCCACGCAGCATGCTCACAAATCTCTTCAACACCCCCCCGGGAGCAGGTGATGTAGAGCTTGATTGTGCACCTCCCTCCGCCTCTAACCTTGCCTGCTCCCCCTGTACTGTAACACACACACACACACATCACTCCACGCAGCATGCTCATAAATCTCTTCAAAATAAAACAGAAGGCAGAAAGTGATGAAGAGCTTGATGCTGCACCTCCCTCCCCTTCTAACCTTGCCTGTTTCTAATGTACTGTAACACACACACACATGCACACACAAACACACACACAGCACTCTATGAAGCATGCTCACAAATCTCTCCAACATTCCCCAGAAGACAGACAGTGTTGAAGCGCTTGATACTGCACCTCCCTCCCCATCTAACCTTTCCTGCTCCCCCTGTACTGTAACACACACACACACACATGCACACATACACACACATCCCTCCACGCAGCATGCTCACAAATCTCTTCAACAACCCTTAGAAGGCAGAAGGTGATGAAGCGCTTGATACTTCACCTCCCTCCCCTTCTAACCTTTCCTGCTCCCCCTGTACTGTAACACACACACACACATGCACACATACACACACATCCCTCCACGCAGCATGCTCACAAATCTCTTCAACAACCCTCAGAAGGCAGAAGGTGATGAAGCGCTTGATACTGCACCTCCCTCCCCTTCTAACCTTTCCTGCTCCCCCTGTACTGTAACACACACACACACACACATGCACACATACACACACATCACTCCACGCACCATGCTCACAAATTTCCTCAACAACCCTCCAGCAGCAGATGATGACGAGCTTAAAGCTACACCTCCCTCTGCCTTCAACCTCTCCCTCTCCTCTGCAATGAGCTCCATGGCCGTGCCTATGATCAGCCTCCTCCCTTGCATGCCCTCGTGAAAAGGCCAGGGCCATGCATCCGTTGGGAACGGAGTAAACAAGTTAGAGATGCTGGTGGGAAGGGGAAGATTGTGTGGTGGGGTGAGATGAGGAGCACTGGGCCATGCATCCGTTGCCAAGGGAGTGAACCAGTGATAATGTTTTCAAGTCTGAAAGTGGGTTTCTCCAAGCTAATTTGTTTTAGGCCTCCTACAGGGACGGCGTTTTAGTGCTTTCTACAGCTTTTTATAGCTTTTTGTAGCTTTTTAGGGCAATTTAGGGCAAACGTAAAAAAACTTTTTTTGTTTACTTTTTTTTATCGCGATAATTCGCTAAAACGGGTCAAAACTAGCGATCGCTATACATAGCGGAAATAAAAATCCCTGGGGGGAACAGGGAATCTATTTGGTGAAAGCCCCGCTACAGAACCGGTAGGTTGGCATACTGCAGAGAGTACAGGTTTCAGGAGATTGTTGGTAACCGACGTTGTTGGAGATATTTGGCATATGTGAGCCAGCTAACGAGCGACCCATATCGACCCGGCTCAATATCTACTATAATTCAGATTGGCAAAGGATCGTTTGCCAAGTCACTCGCCAATTAATGGCGTGAACGGTTGCAACATCAGCCTTCAGCAGATGAGCCGAGCAGGGAGGTTGAACCCTGGAGCTGAGGGTGAGCATTCGGCCCCCCCGCCCTCCCCCCCCCCCCCCCCCCCCCCCCCCCCCCCCCCCTCCCCAGGAATCTGATTGATGAAAGATCACCCTGACAAGGTCCAAGTAAACGTTGAAATGGCAACCTCAGGTGGCTTGAGACGAAGGCTTCATGGACGCCGAACCCTTAGGTATTGAGGCTCCCACTGTGTAACCCATGTAACAGTTGACTCTCTTCTACATTGAGGGCGGTAAATGAAAAGGGTGCCCTTGAACCCCCCATATTTGCGTAGCAGTTTGCTTCATAAACCATTTTGGGAACAATACATGTACACATACAATGTAAATACGAACTATATGCTGTATACATATTTAAAACCACAATAACAAGAATAATATATACATATATACATATATATATATATATATATATATATATATATATATATATATATATATATATATATATATATATATATACATAACCACCCATCCACCCACCCACCCCACTGGCCCACTCCCAACCATTGTACCTACATTGTTTTGAAAGCCTTCTCAATGTTTCCCATTTCATCTCCATTGCTAACTATACCAAGCACAGGAGCACCAAAATCAACACCTCCACCACCACCACCACTGCCACCACCACCACCACTGCCACCACCACCACCACCACTGCCACCCCACTGATCTCCACCCCACCCCAACACCAACCCCAACCTCACTGATCCCAACGTATCCCCCACCCCAACCCAACCCAGGCCTCCAACCCCACTGATCCCCCACCCCACTCCAAAGCCAACCCAATTGATCCCCCACCCCACCCCACCCCACTGATCCCCACCATAACACTTACAGGGCTGTGAAAGCCTTCTCGATGTTTTCCATTCTCTCTCCATCACTGGCTATACCAAGCACAGTAGAGCACACCACCTGCAACATGGATGCAAGTGTGTTTATGTTACAGTCCAGGGGTAGGCCAAATAGGCTAAAAGTAATTGCCCGGCCGTGACAGGAAGGGCTAAAAAGATGTTCTATGCAGCGTCGCTTGCGATGCTAAAAAATGGCGGAGAGTGATCACGAGGGAGCAAAAGATGGCAACGGAAGCGAGTTAGTCACGAGACCATTGGCTGACATGTTGGGCTTCATCGCGGTCAGACGGATGGATGGATGGATGGATGGTTGGTCGGTCGGACGGACAAATGGGTTAACATGGGGGCTCCCGCCCCCTTGAAGAGGGGGCTCCGCCAAAAAGAAAAGGAATTGATGCAACATACAGTAGGTGATTAGCCTTCCTTTTGTGTTTCGTATATAAGGCCGCCAGTTGCATAAGGTACAAGTCAGGTTGCATGCGGTACAAGTCAGGTTGCATGCGGTACAAGTCAGACACATTGTGCAAATTACATTACATCACATTTCATGTTAAAGTCTACTTAACACCGCGAGGGTGTAAGAGACTCTGTGCTTTAAACAAAAAGAAAAAGCAGTATAAAACAAGAAGATACAAGATATTCAAAAGATGGTTCGAAGAAAATCAAATAAGCTGAAGACGGCGAGCAGCCAAATTGCTGGCTGAAGCTATGTAACCAAGTTCAAGTTCCACTTAAGTAAACATTACAGCCATCTGCAATCAAATATTTACATCACATTACAGTTCATGTTAAAGTCTACTTGACACCACGAGGGTGTATGAGACTCTGTGCTTTAAATAAAAAGAAAGAGCACACACAAAGCGAAAAACCCATTACATCAGGGGGGTGTCGAGGACAAACAAACCAAACATGACATGACTAAGCACTATGCTGTGTTTCATTTTTCGACGACGCGTCGCCATTCCGTAGAATGCTACACCCCCCGGACCCCCTGATATCGGGACGCGCTGCTCCGCCCCCGACCCCACCAGGCTCCGCCATGCGATGGCTACGCAACTATCCTGAAATCAGGGTTGAGTAGCTCAAGTAGCTACTCAACCTGGACTACAGAAATCTGAAATAAAAAACACTGGCACTATGAACTTGAGGTGCTGCTGGCACAGTGGAGATTTTATTGCTAAGCATTATTTTAGCGCTGGGCTTTATTAACCCCCATAAATAGGGTCCCTCCCAGGGTAGGGAGGGAGGGCTTCCTCTATGGGCCCCTTTGCCCCAGGGGGGGTTAGAGGGAGAGCCCGTGCTGGTTCTCTCTGGCTCCAGAATTATTAATTCTCTTTTTTTCATTAAAAAATATGGTTATTTTCCCCACTGGTCATGGTTGGGTTTGGAACACACCACCTGCAACATACAGTAGGTGATCAGCCTTCATGCTGTATTGTATAGATAAGGTAGATAGGTTGCATCCAATTCAAGGCAAATGCAAAGTAAACCAACAACGTCATGTACCTTCAAAAACCTAACCCAACCCAACCCAACCCATATTTTACACATGAGGTAGACAGCTGGCATGCAATACAAGGCAAAAGCATTGTGCACATGACATGAGGCAGTATGGACATGAGGTACTGAATACAGAGTGGAACACACCACCTGCAACATACATACAGTGATCAGCATGCGTGCAAAACAAGTCAGATGCAATGTACATTGTACAACGCAGTGTTGACATGAGGTACTCGATACAGAGTGGAGCACACCACCTGCGACATACTGATGGTGATCAGCATGCGGGCAGTACAAGTCAGATGCGATGTACATTGTACAACGCAGTGTGGACATGAGGTACTGAATACACAGTGGAACACAGCACCTGCAACATACATACAGTGATCAGCATGCGTGCAATACAAGTCAGAAGCAACGTGCACCCTACACAGCACTATGAACTGAAGGTGCTGCTTACACAGTGGAACACATCAACTGCAACACACATATGGTGATTGGGTTACGTGCTATAAAAAATGCAAAGTCAGATGCAACGTGCATTGCACAACGCAGTGTGGACATGAGGTACTGAATACAGAGTGGAACACACCACATGCAACATACTGATGGTGATCAGCATGCGGGCAGTACAAGTCAGATGCAATGTGCATTGTACAACGCAGTGTGGACATGAGGTACTGAATACAGAGTGGAACACACCACATGCAACATACTGATGGTGATCAGCATGCGGGCAGTACAAGTCAGATGCAATGTGCATTGTACAACGCAGTGTGGACATGAGGTACTGAATACAGAGTGGAACACACCACATGCAACATACTGATGGTGATCAGCATGCGGGCAGTACAAGTCAGATGCAATGTGCATTGTACAACGCAGTGTGGACATGAGGTACTGAATACAGAGTGGAACACACCACATGCAACATACTGATGGTGATCAGCACGCGGGCAGTACAAGTCAGATGCAATGTGCATTGTACAATGCAGTGTGGACATGAGGTACTGAATACAGAGTGGAACACACCACATGCAACATACTGATGGTGATCAGCATGCAGGCAGTACAAGTCAGATGCAACGTACACTGTACAACGCAGTATGAACTTGAGGTGTGCACTATATTATTGAATTCCAGTACAGACCAGTGTCATTACCGAGTCCCAGTACCACTACGATCGAAGCACTACAAGTGACTGCCAGTCCCAGTACCACTACAATCGAAGCACTACAAGTGACTGCCAGTCCCAGCACCACTACAATCGAAGCACTACAAGTGACTGCCAGTCCCAGTACCACTACAATCGAAGCACTTCAAGTGACTGCCAGTCCCACCTTGGGAGTGAAGTGTTGTGAGTTGGTGTGTGGTATATGTGTGTGTGTGTGTGCGTGTGTGTGTGTGTGTGTGTGTGTGTGTGTGTGTGTGTGTGTGTGGAGGCTGCCAGTCTCACCTTGAATGTGAAGCGTTGTGAGTTCGTGTGTGTAGTGTGTGTGTGTGTGTGTGTGTGTGTGTGTTGGGGGGGGGGGGGGGGGGGGGGGGGGGGGGGGGGGGGGGGACTGCCAGTCTCACCTTGAATGTGAAGTGCGTAACCTCCGAAGATGCAGACACAGTCTTCCCCTCAACCTCCCCTGCATGGGCCCAACTGGGGGTAAGGGGGTACACAGAGCACAAGAGGGTTGGGGAGTGTGAGTACATGTGTGTGGGAGGGTAGGTGGGTATTGTTAGGTGGGTATTGGAGTGGGTGAGTGTGGGTGCAGGAAGTGGTACTCAACAGAATGGTTGTTTAGGAGAGCGGGTGCGAAGGCAGGCAAGCTGGAAGGTACCGTCCTCCTGTCCCTAAAGCTCCCCTGCATGAGCCCAACTGGGTGCAAGGGGGTGCAACAAGAGGGTTGGAGGTTGGGGGTTATGAGTGCGTGTGCGTGTGCGTGGGGGGGGGGGGGGGGGGGGGGTAGTGTGTGCATGGGCTCAACTGAGTGCACAGAGCACAAGTGGGTTGGGGGTTGTGAGTGAGCGTGTGTGTGTGTGTGTGTGTGTGTGTGTGTGTGTGTGTGTAGGAGGGTGTGCATGTGAGCATGTGTGGAGGCAAGCTGGAAGCACTCTACCTGTGAAGCATGTCTCCAGCTGTCTCCACTATTTGAGGCAGGTACAGGTCCATGGCCTCTCTCTCCCTCTCTCCCTCTCTCCCTCTCTCTCTCTCTCCCTCTCTCCCCTCTCTCTCCCTCTCTCTCCCTCTCTCTCCTCTCTCTCTCCCTCTCTCTCCCTCTCTCTCCCTCTCTCTCTCCTCTCCTCTCTCTCTCTCTCTCTCTCTCTCTCTCTCTCTCTCTCTCTCTCTCTCTCTCTCTCTCTCTCTCTCTCTCTCTCTCTCTCTCTCTCTCTCTCTCTCTCTCTCTCTCTCTCTCTCTCTCTCTCTCTCTCTCTCTCTCTCTCTCTTACACACACACACACACACAAAGACACACACACGACCTGTGCAACGTACCTCTGAAGCATGTCTTCAGCTAACTCCACTATCTGAGGCAGGTACACGTCCATGGCCTCGGCACTGAGGGCAGGGACAATTAGTCGACGCAGAAATTGGTGCTGCTCAGTATCTGAGACGATGCTGATAGCGTGCTCTCCCAAAAGTTTTGTTGTGGACTCAGGCCAGGCTGCTTCGATATTTGAGCCTTCGGACCCCAACACGGTCTTGGCCAGGGCAACATCACCCTACATGTAATTTGCAGCCATTCAGAAGATGATTTAGATTTTGGTCTCATGCCTGGCTGCTGGGCATTCGTGCCTTTAAACCCCAACTCGGTCTTGGGCTCTTGGCAAGGGAAACATCTCCATGCATGTAACATGGCAATTAGTTTTCAACAACACCTATTGTTACAGACATGCGTGCCTTAAGACCCCAACACGGTCTTGGCAAGGGAAACATCACCCTACGTATAATTTTAAGCCGATGATTTAGATTTGGGTCTCAGGCCAGGCTGCTTGGACACTCGTGCATTCGGACCCCAGCACGATCTTGGCAAGGGAAATATCACCCTGTATGTTGTATGTCTGTATGTATATATGTATGTATGTATGTATGTATGTATGAATGAATGTTACAGTCCAGGGGTAGGCCAAATAGGCTAAAGGGACTTGCCCAACCGTGATAGGAAGGGCTTAAATAAAAAAAGCACTGATCTTATTGCGACCACCCATCCTATTGAAAGACCTCAAACAATCGTTTTACCGACGGGGGCCCTGCGTTCGAGCTACAGTGATAATTTAATTATGCAATATAATTAAATCATCATCTCATCTGGCAAGGGAAACATCTCTTCAGAATTGGCATCGGACACATCACCCTCACCTGTATGTTACAAGGTTGTGTTTAATTAGCGACCACCTAGTGTTACAGAGATTGTGAAATTGGTCTTATAAGTTTCGTTTTCGAAATTGGTTTTGAAATCACCGATTGTTACAGAGATTTTGAAATTGTTTTTGAAAGGTTTTGTTACAAATCACCTTGTGTTACAGAGATTGTGAAATTGATTTTGAAAATTTTGTTTTTGAAATTGGTTTTGAAATCACCTATTGTTACAGAAAATTTGAAATTGTTTTTGCAAGGCTTTGTCCTTGAAATTTTGGTTTGAAATGACCTTGTTACAAAGATTTTGAATTTAGTTTTGAAAGGTTTTGCTAGCAATCACCAATTGTTACAGAGATTTTGAAAGCTCTGATTCATTTCAATAAAATACGTTTTCCATCCATCCATCCATCCATCCATCCATCCACATCCACATCCACGCCCACACCCACATCCATCACCATCCATTCATATCCATCACCATCCACCCAGCCACATCCATCCATCGACATCCATCCATCCACATTCATCCATCCACATCCATCCATCTATCCATCCCAGTCCAACCATCCATCCATCCCGTCCACCCGTTTCATCCCAAACATCCATCCCGTCCACCCATCCCATCCCATACATCCATCCATCCACCCAACCGCTTACCCACCCATCCACCCACCCATCCACCCACCCACCCACCAATCCATCCACCCACCCACCCATCCATCCATCCACTCACTCACTCACCAAATAAACCGATGGGCTAAACAGGAATGTGTCTACTGACCATGGCTGGCCATCTAGAGCCTGTTTTAAGTGCCTCAAGGGGTCCTGGATCTGCAAAAGGAAGCTCTCCAATTTGTTCATGCGAGAGGGAGGGAGCGGACGCAAGCTGCAGCATATGGTTCAAAGTTAAAGTTAGGCATGGCATGGCATGGCATGGCTGTTGTTGTTTTAAGTGCGTCAGGGTGATCTCTATATGCAAGATGAAGCTCTTTATTTTTTCAGGCAAGGGGGAGGGAGCGGGCGCAAGCTGCAGCATATGGTGCAGAGTGAAAGTTAGGCATGGCATGGCATGGTATTGCTGTTGTCCTTTTAAGTCCTTCAGGGTGATCTTTAGATGCAAAATGAAGTTTTCAATTTGTTCAGGCGAGGGGGAGGGAGGGTTTAGGGTTTAGGGTTTAGGGTTTAGGTTTTCAATTTGTTCAGGCGAGGGGGAGGGAGCGGACGCTAGCTGCAGAACATGGTGCAGAGTGAAAGTTAGGCATGGCATGGCATGGCTGTTGTTGTTTTAAGTGCGTCAGGGTGATCTCTAGATGCGAGATGAAGCTCTTTAATTTTTTCAGGCGAGGGGGAGGTGGATGCAGGCTGCAACATACGGAGCAGAGTTATATAATGTCTATATTGAATTTCACATACATAGGGGTTTCTTTAGCTGCACGATGAAGTCCATGTTGTGCAGGCAAGAGGGAGGAGGGGAGGGAGGGAGTGGGTGCAGGCTACAGCTGATGGTGCGAAGTGAATTCAGGCGGGAGGGAGGGAGAGGAGGAAGGCTCAGGCAAATGAAGTCAATTTAGGCCAAAATAGGGATAGCAGGAAGGCTGAGGCAGATGGAGTGCAGTGAATTTAGGCGGGAGGGAGGGAGGGAGTGGGCGCAGGCTGCAGCAGATGGTGCGAAGTGAATTTAAGCGGGAGGGAGGGGGAGGAGAAAGGCTGAGGCAGATGGAGTTGGTGAAAGTTAGGAGAGTCTCAAATCATTACATCATATCACATTTTATGTTATATCATTCGGTGTAATTTCTTGTAATGCCATGACTTGCCATACCATCACAAGATATTTTGTGTTATGATATGGCATGGCATGGCATGGTATGGTATGGTATGGTATGGTATGGTATGGTATGGTATGGTATGGTATGGTATGGTATGGTATGGTATGGTATGGTATGGTATGGTATGGTATGGTATGGTATGGTATGGTATGGTATGGTATGGTGTGAAATTGCAATAGCGAGTTGCGTGTGTTGTATATGGCACACACTTCCTTCATCACAGGGAATCCCGAGGCTGCCCCTGGTTTTCTTTCACTTCCCACCTCTGATAGGTATTGAATGTGATGAGGGGGAGTTGAACTGCTTGAAATGCAGGTGACTAAGAAGGCGTCAACCGTCACTAGAAAGTAGGGGTCAGCTATGTTATATAATATTAGTGAATACAAAATATTATATAATATTCTATAATATTAGTCGGACGAGCTGTCTCACCAGAATTTCAAATTTATTTGAACAACTTATATAAATGTGACACTGTAATAATATAAGTTAGTATTAGTTTTTCAAACACTAATATAAGTTGCCGTTCCCTACTGGAAAGCACAAGCGTCCTACGGCTAGTGCAACCATCGGGGACAAGCCACCTACTCAGCAAGCAAGGTCTCCTGCCTAACTAGAAGAGTAGAATACAGTCTGTCATGCACAAGATTGTTAGCTGAGGGGTTGTACCTATTGATGTAATCTAGACATACCCCCCTCGCTCAATATGGTATGGTATAGTTTGGTATGGTATGAAATTGCGATAGCAAGTTGCGTATGTTGCATGTTGCTCATGCTTACTTCATCACGGGGAATCCTGCGGTAGCGTCTGGTGTTTTACCACTTCCCACATCTGCAACTGCCATGCTAAATATGTTATGTTATGTTATGTTATGTTATGTTATGTTATGTTATGTTATGTTATGTTATGTTATGTTATGTTATGGTATGGTATGTTATGTTATGTTATGGTATGGTATGGTATGGTATGTTGTGACATAGCAACTGCAAGTTGCGTTTGTTGCATGTTGCACACGCTTACTCTATCATAGGGCATCTTGCGGCAGGGCCTGGTGTTTTTTCACTTCCGACATCTGCAACTGCCATGCTAAATATGTTATGTTATGTTATGTTCTGGTATGTTGTGACATAGCAACTGCAAGTTGCGTTTGTTGCATGTTGCACACGCTTACTCTATCAAAGGGCATCTTGCGGCAGGGCCTGGTGTTTTTTCACTTCCCACATCTGCGACTGCCATGCTAAATATGTTATGTTATGTTATGTTATGTTGTGACGTTGCAACGACACGTTGCGTTTCATGCATGTTGCACACTCTTACTTCATCATTGGGCATCTTGCAGCAGCGCCTGGTGTTGTATCACTTCCCACTTCTACCACCGCTGTGCTTGAGCTCGCTTGGGGAGGGCTCGGCATGCCGGGTCTGCTCTGAGGTGGAGCCAGGGCTGGGGAGGGATGGAGTGAGGGAGTGGAGAGGTGCCCATGGGACCTGGGCAGGAAGGGGAGCCGATTGTGGCCCATGCCCTGCACGGGCTTCGCAAGAAGGCAAGATCGGGTCGGGGTCATCGCGATATCGCGTGAAAGAGGTGGAAACGGACTTGATGACGGAGTGAATGGCGTATACCAGGTGACGGGGTCTAAGGTTATGTTGTGTCGTATGCAGCGAGAATGAGAGGAGGGGATTGCACGTCGAGGGTTTGCGGTTTCGTACACGTCAGTTCAGACCAGGTGCGGGTTCTAGTAGTGAACCCAACCGGCAACCGGCCAAAATCGACGTGTAGGTCGGCGGCAGGTGTGGGGTGGGGGGTTTCGCGACAACGCGACAACGCCCCTACCTGGACTTCGGAGGAAGCGTCACACATCGGGCCTACCATGTATCGGGCCTACAATGCATAGTTGAACTGTTCGATCCCATGGTCAGACCTAGGGCCAGTTGTCGACCCTCTCATGGCTGGAGAGTTTGTGAATGGAGTGTTTTTGGTGGGGGTGGGAGGGGGCCTGGGGTGGGTGGTTGGGCGGGTGGGGGTGAGGGTGGGGGGGGTGGGGGGGGTCTGGGTCTGTGTCTGTGTCTGGGTCTGGGTCTGGGTCTGGGTCTGGGTCTGGGTCTGGGGTCTCGGCCTGTTTCTCGTCTCTCGTGTTGTGCGCCCCATAGCCCCCTTGTTTCATTGGTTTCTGTCGGTCTCCTTGTATGGGCAGTCTACTGTCCAATACTCCAATGCCCTAATTCTCAGCGATGGAAACATTCGTTGTTGGCCCGCTGTCGGGGGACAAAGGGGGGTGGCCAGCTCCAAACCTGTCGCCATTTCCCTGCCTAGGTGGTCCTAGGGTTTGAGGCCTAGCATATACCGGGGTAAATGATACCAGACCCTGCGTGTTTCAGGTTTGCCAGTTTCCCCCTTGCTTATTCATTTACGTTGACGGGGTGTCAGGGTCATATTTTTGTCGGCGCTACCTTGAACCCTTCAAATCAGAAGATTGCCTCCTCCCCCGAATTGGCCTTGGTGTGCAGCATCCGCCAATTTGAAGTAGCATCTCGGGGGAGAGAACCCGCATAGCTTATCTTGTAGCCGTTCAAGGTGCTGTTGGACATGAAGGCGGAACTAGTTCTCCGACTGGATAATCCAGGTTTCTGCTTCTGAACCCTCGTGGGCACCATGGTAAAAAGCTGGTGTTGCGGGCTTGGGAGCAGGTGGACATTGTCTCACTTGCTGGAGCTGGAGGTGTTGAACTACCAGTACTTGTTACCGAAGGGCTAGCATGATTTGGGCAATCTTCTGCGGATCCAACTAGGGAAATTGTTGCTGTTACGGAGGTTGTTGAGACAGAGGTGACCCCAGCTGCGCAAATTGCTGGGTGGCATCATCGTCTATGTGATCCATGGGTGAAAGAGAGGGGACTGGAGCAGAGGGGGAGAGACATTGCCGTACTGGGAAGTTTACAACACAGTGAAACAGTCAATTTAATGACGTTTACGAGGTATTATGTGATAATCTCGTATTGAGGAGACTTCGTTCCTTGGGAAGATGTAGCGACTGTCAGCTTGCAGTATTCGAATAGGTGACATTCATGCATGGACACGCATGATATACTATGCCGGTGGCAGTACAGTTGTACTTCCACGACGGCACACAGTGTCTCAAGGACACGTGTCTAGTGCCTGGCCAGTCAGTGACAGCGCACTGGCTTCTCAGAGCAACTCAGTGACCGGTATACAAACCGGTCTATAACATATTACCGTATTGGGCAGCCAACAATTAGTACAGGCTTGGAGGGCGTGAGTAGCTGACTAGTTTGGAACGTTCATGTCTCCAAGTGAGGCAAACAATGCAACCCACGCCATAAATTCAATCTCGGGGACGTGGACGTGAGGCGGAGAACACACGGGGCAATTGGTCGGCCCGTAGGGAGCTGACCTATGCGATAGGAACTGAGAAATTGGTCGAAATGTTGGTTAAGTAACCGACATGGTCGACAATGGTCGAAATTCCCAGAAAAAGCGGTTGGCGAATGAGATTGTTAGTTATATTACCTGTTAGAACGGTTGTACATTCAGCAGGAGATGGGCGAACAGTCGGTTGGAATGGTCGGAAAGTCAGTTAAGGTTGCTGCGATAGGAACTGACATGGTCGACAATGGTCGAAATTCCCAGAAAAAGCGGTTGGCGAATGAGATTGTTAGTTATATTGCCTGTTAGAACGGTTGAACATTCAGCAGGAGATGGGCGAACAGTCGGTTGGAATGGTCGGAAAGTCAGTTAAGGTTGCTGCGATAGGAACTGAGAAAGTGGCCGAAAAGTCGGTTAATGAGCGAAACGCGCGAGAAGTCGGTTGGGATGGTCGAAATCACAGAGAATCGGTTGGCGAATGCGAGTGTTAGTTATAATGCCTGTTGTAACGGTTGGAATTCCACTTGGAGATGGGCGAACAGACGGTTGAATGGTCAGGAAGTTAGTTGGATTGGGTCCGTCAGGGTGCGAAGGTGGTAAAACAATATAACCAACACGTGACTGTTGCCGTCGCCATGCGAGGAGAGCCAACGGTATTTCGGCCAAGCAAGACGGAAGCCATTGGCAGAATTGGCATCGTCAAGCAAAACGGCCTCTATCGTCGCGTCTAACTGGCATTCTGCCTGCCCTCCTGCCTGCCTGCCCCTAGCGCCTATTTGAGTCTACAAACTGCCTTCCTGCCGCGTCAATCACATACCGTACACAACGTGCAAACGCTGCAACGGACACACCCTTGGGCCGACCACCGCAGGGGCCCTTAGGGCACCCTACACTTTTTCTTTTCTCCCAATTTTCTTATCTTCCAGATTCTCCCGTTTTTTTTTTTCTTCTCTGAAGGATATCTTTTGGCTCCGTATTTTCTCCCGTGGACTGGCTGCAAGCGCAGGCGCAGGCGTAGTAAGCGATCCGTAGTCAGAGCTTGGGTGGCGGTTTGTTTCGGGGAGACCACGTGCGTTCGGCCAAAGCCTGAGCGTGAGTTAAAAGAGCTGCCTAAAAAACTGGATAAGGTCCGCTTTACTAACTACTATCTACTACTACGTTACTCGAATCTACCACATCTGACTGTACTGCGCTAGCTGCGCGAATAACGGTAACACTATCGGGAAAATGACTAAGTACAACACTAAATAACGGCTGACATAACTTAAGGAATCGTTGGGAGTTGGGAAGCGAATTTCTGGTTGGACCTAAACCCCTTCCGTACTCACGAGAGCCACAGTATCAAGGTTAGTCTGATTGTTGTTGGCGAAGTGTTGTCGCATTCAAGGTCCCCACCGTCATCCTCTTACCTGTCCCTCTTGCAACTGGGTTGCCCTCGCGCTATAATGGAGTGTGAAAGGTGAGTTACGCTAAGTCACTGAGTCGAGTTCTCACTGCGAATTTCGCAGGCGGCATGTTGCTCAGCCCCGCGCACATTTCGACGAATCCCACGGACAACAAATATGCCTAACTTCGCAACCTTCATGTTCGCTGATATGGGTGTCCTCGAATATACTCGAATAACTGCCCGGTGCAAGTAATATTTGGCATCAGTCCCGGATCAGTCCCTCTCCCTAGCCGAATCCGTGTTAGTTCCTCGTAACGGGGAGTCCAGGTCCCTGGCCCGTTCCCCTGTGCTTGTCGCCCTGCAACGCAATGGTGCAGCGTACCAGCTCCTGGCTCAGGCGATATGATGTCCTTGTTAATGTCCTCCTCCCAATTTTGATGCCCACCAGCTTCTCGTCCGAAGCACAGAGCTAGATGTTGCACCCGCTAGCGTGTAAAGAATAAAGCGCCCCGTGCCGAAGTCCTTCTCTGCTGCTATTTCAACATCTCCTTGTTTCCGCTCGTATATGTTGCCCCCTGTAGTTCGTAGTGAACCTGATGTCTGGACATGTTCGTTCCCGACCAGCTTGCTGGCTAGAACTTTACCAGATGAAGCTATTTTGTTTGCAACCGGGGGAAAATGTGCCCACGCAAGCTGTTTTCTATCAGCTATCTTAATTGTCCGTTCCCTACTCCCACCTTTGCAGATGTCCAGTGTGTCTTGCTTGCAATGGCAAGTGCCGTAATCTGTGCATCGCCGAGTCGTGCCCGATGAACATGAAACGTAGTGACTGGTGAGTTGCGCATACTGCTGACCCTTGGGCAGTCACCGCGCACGAGGACAAACTTGTAAACTGAGACGCGAATAGGGGGAGGGGGGCCGTGGGTGGGTGGGTGGGTGGGGGGGCGATATTACTACTCAAGAGGATCCAGCCCTTATTCTCAAACTGTCGCATGTATGATCAAAGCCAAGCCGAGACTCGACACTAGCCGGGACGCTGCTGGTGCTGCGAACATACGGAGGACTGCAAGGCTGATTGGCGTTTGTCTGGCCTTGTTAAATACCTTCACATTTTGTTCTCGTTCTGTTCCAGTTCCTGTTCCCGTTCTCATCCCGCCCCCCTCTCTGCTATGTTGTTATACCCCTGTTCTTATCGATCGCCCTTGTTGTTGTCGCAGGTGCATTGACCAGTTCATCCTCCACAAGAAGGTGCGCTTATGTCCACGATATGCATACGTCCACGATATGCTTATGTCCACGATATGCATACGTCCACGATATGCTTATGTCCACGATATGCATACGTCCACGATATGCTTATGTCCACGATATGCTTATGTCCACGATATGCATACGTCCACAATATGCTTATGTCCACGATTTGCTTATGTCCACGATATGCTTATGTCCACGATATGCATACGTCCACGATATGCTTATGTCCACGATATGCTTATGTCCACGATATGCTTATGTCCACGATATGCTTATATCGACGATATGCTTATATGCACATGCTTATATGCACATGCTTATATCGACGATATGCTTATATGTCCACGATATGCTTATATGCACATATATGCATATGTCCACGATATGCTTATGCCCACGATATGCTATGTTACTTTTATCGCCAGTATTGTACACGGCCATGGGAATGTCCCCCAGCCAGGACTGGCCAGGCATCATCCAAAACCAGAGCAGGGATACAGCTATTCACCAGGAATGTTTTTTCAAATCTGAATGTGGTTGTTTTTCTAGCTTTATCTTTCATGGCCTCCTCCAGGGAATTCGTTTTGGTGTTTTTCATAGCTTTTTAGAGCTTAAATTGTCTTTTATAGCTTTGTAGGGCCACTTAGAGGGGAAAAACTATACCCTTTTTCACACTTTTTTGTAGCGATATTTTCGCCAAACGGGATCAAAACTGGATATCGCTGTATATAGCGATAAAAAAAAACAAGGTATATGCCCCCAAGTGCCCCTCTGAAACCCCATATATGGGTGGCTTACTCAGCCTCCTTGCGGTTTGGTAGGCTGTGAAATGACGTGCTTGCTTCAAGTTCCCAATCGTATTATGCAGAGTTGTTATTACGGTTTTGAGTACGGTAACGGTTTATTAAGGTGTTTTGAGATGTGTACGGTTTATTACGGTTTTGTTGTACCTTGTGGTATCCCATCAATCATTCACTTTATATTTTGTTGTATCTCATCAACCATTCACTTTATTAATAAGAAAGTTGTCATGACAAAGTTGTTCCCTGTGAGCAAATATAGTTATAGGATTTTGACCAAAGGCAAGTATGATATCATATGATTTCACACAAATTGCATCATATGATATTGCAGTGATATTGTATATAAATGGTAATTTTAGCCTAGACAGAGTGCCTGCATGATATGATATCATATGATGACATGATATCATATGATATCATATTGCCGTTCCCTAAATATAGTCCGATGAGGCAATACAATACATCTAGTTATTTGTGGGGTATGGGGGTGTGGACGTGTGGTGGGAGCCTAGGTGGATGCCAAGTATATCAAACTTGGAATTGTTACATCCAAGTAGATCTCAGATCTATATAAAGTGTAACAGTGATTTTATTTTCAAATCTGAAAGTGGGTTTTTCCTAGCTTTATGGTTTTAGGCCTCCTCCACGGACAGCGTTTTAGTGCTTTCTATAGCTTTACATAGCTTTTTGAAGCTTTTGAGGGCCATTTAGGGCAAACACATATACAAAATAAAAAAACATCATTAGGATTTAGCATCATTAGCATCAATGTCATCATCGTTTAATACTTCAATTTCCATTATCATCTTCGTCATAATCGTTTTATAAATTGAATTCAAGCAAATCAAATCAAAGCAAATCAAAAGTAACTAAATTACATTTAATTTGATTTAATTTAATCATGTAATTTAATTATTTTATTGTGGCAACCATAATCAACGTTACCGTAATCAATGGTCGGAAACAGAACGCGCACGGACTTTTGTTGATAACGGGTCGTAATAATAAATAATGATAATGCCTAGTGGGGCGTGGTATTAAGGGATCCCCGTCTTGCGGCGGTAGGGAACGGGCTTATGGCGGTGGGAAACCTCAAGCCCCGTGGAAAGGCATTTTTGGCGGAGCCCCCCCTTCTGGATTACCCCATTGTCTGTTTGTCCGTCCGACCGACAAAACAAATGAAGCCTGACACGTCAGCTAACTGTCTCATAACTAACTGGCTCTGGTCAGCTCCATCGTTGCCACCTGTCGTTCTGTTGCCAACATACTCCGCCAACTTTCCAAGTCTCTTGCGACGCTGCAAATGACTTGTCAATTTGCATCTGTCCAGCAACTGACCTCCCCTTGAATGCATCAGATCGGAGCAGGCTGTGTATCCGCTGTTTACAAGGGTGCGTACAAGGCATTTTCAATTTGTGCCTTTCCAGTATCTGCACCTCCCCTTGAATGCATCAGATCGGAGCAGGCTGCATGTCCGCTGTTTACAAGGGTGTGTGCAAGGCATGTTAAATTTGTACCTTTCCACCATCTGCACCTCCCCTTCAATGCCTCAGATCGGAGCAGGCTGTGTGTCCGCTGTTTACAAGGGTGTGTGCAAGGCATTTTCAATTTGCGCCTTTCCAGCAACTGCACCTCCCCTTGAATGCCTCAGATCGGAGCAGGCAGCATGTCGTCTGTCTACAAGGGTGTGTGCAAGGTTTCAGGATTAGTTGTTGCCATCAAGATGTACAAGAAGAAGAGGCTGGACTCGGTCAGCTTTGACCCGATCAAGTGCGAAATCAAGATTCATTCTCAGTTGAGCCACAAGAACATCATTCAAGTGGTGAGCAACGCGCTCCCCTGTTGTACCCCCCCCCCCCCCCCCCCCCCCCCCCCCCCCTTTCCACTCCCCCCCCCCCCCCCTGCCCCCTGCCCCCCCCCCCCTCCTTCCTTCCCCCTCCATGCTCCTCCCCCCCCCCCCCCCCCCCCCCCCCCATACTACTACTACTTTCCCCCCCTTCTCCCCTCCCCCCATCCCCCCCCTTCCCGTCTCCCTTCCTTCCATCTCCCCCTTCTCCCCCACCCCTCATTCTATCCACTCGCACTGAGCTGCTTGTACACCCCTCACCTGCACCTTGGTAGGGAACGGCGAATCATATGATGTTGACCAAAGACGAGTATGATATCATATGATATCATACAAAAATCATGTGATTTAATATCATGTGATATGATGGCCCAGGCCAAAGGTACCTAGTCACACCGCCGGCATCATATGATATCATGTGATGACATGATATCATATGAAATCATATCGCCGATCCCTACACCTTGGTGTTACCCTCATGACAGTACACAGCATTTGAGGATAACCATGGGATCTACATCGTCCTGGACTTTGCTGAGAAGGGTGACTTGTTTGCTGTGTTGAGACCATGTGATAAAACAAAACGACAACACTAATCTGCTCCTTGGTGCCACCCCTATAACAGTACGCAGCATTTGAGGATTCCCATGGCATCTACATGGTGATGGAGTTTGCTGAGAAGGGTGACTTGTTTGCTGTGCTTCAAAAACACGGAGGAATCATGGGGGAGACTGTAGCCGTCGACCAGGTCCGTCTTTTTCTATTTTAGTTGTGACAGGGTTGTGAAAGGAATTTCACGCGGAGGAGTCATGTCGTAGACTGTAGCTGTTGACCAGGTTCGCTTTTTTTAAGTTGTGACAGGGGTGTTAAAGGAATTTCACACGGAGGATTGACACCTAACTCCTAAAGCCGTGCTTGTGTATAGGCCTGCCCTTTCAGACGTACTAGGTCACTAGGCTAGTTGGCTGCCGTGGGTGGGAGAAACCCCTTCAGCACCACCCTGCTCCCTCACAAAAGCTAGCCCCTAACTCCTAAAACCAATCCATGTGTATAGGCCTGCCCGGGGAGACCTTGTGGCGGATGTGGGTGAGACGAGTCCCTTCACCACCACCCTGCTCCAGCACAAAAGCTAGCCCCTAACTCCTAAAACCAATCCATGTATATAGGCCTGCCCGGGGAGACCTCGAGGCGGATGTGGGTGAGACGAGTCCCTTCACCACCACCCTGCTCCCTCACAAAAGCTAGCCCCTAACTCCTAAAACCAATCCTTGTGCATAGGCCTGCCCGGGGAGACCTAGAGGCGGATGTGGGTGAGACGAGTCCCTTCACCACCACCCTGCTCCCTCACAAAAGCTAGTCCCTAACTCCTAAAACCAATCCATGTGTATAGGCCTGCCCGGGGAGACCTTGTGGCGGATGTGGGTGAGACGAGTCCCTTCACCACCACCCTGATCCAGCACATAAGCTAGCCCCTAACTCCTAAAACCAATCCATGTATATAGGCCTGCCCGGGGAGACCTCGAGGCGGATGTGGGTGAGACGAGTCCCTTCACCACCACCCTGCTCCCTCACAAAAGCTAGCCCCTAACTCCTAAAACCAATCCATGTGCATAGGCCTGCCCGGGGAGACCTAGAGGCGGATGTGGGTGAGACGAGTCCCTTCACCACCACCCTGCTCCCTCACAAAAGCTAGCCCCTACCTCCTAAAACCAATCCATGTGTATAGGCCTGCCCGGGGAGACCTCGAGGCGGATGTGGGTGAGACGAGTCCCTTCACCACCACCCTGGTCCATCACAAAAGCTAGCCCATAATTCCTAAAAAATACGACCTTGTGTATAGGCCTGCCCGGGCAAACCTAGTCGCTGCCGCGGGTGAAACGGACCCCTAACTCCTAAAGCCGTGCTTGTGTATAGGCCTGCCCGTGCAAACCTACTAAGTCATTAGGCTATGGGTTAGATGATTTCCTTTAGCACCACCCTGCCCCCTCACAGACCCTAAAACTCTGCATCCCTATATAGGCCTGCCCGTGCAGACCTAGTGGCGGCAGTGGGTGAGACGAGTCCCTTCACCACCACCCTGCTCCAGCACAAAAGCTAGCCCCTAACTCCTAAAACCAATCCATGTGTATAGGCCTGCCCGGGGAGACCTTGTGGCGGATGTGGGTGAGACGAGTCCCTTCACCACCACCCTGCTCCCTCACAAAAGCTAGCCCCTAACTCCTAAAACCAATCCATGTGCATAGGCCTGCCCGGGGAGACCTAGAGGCGGATGTGGGTGAGACGAGTCCTTTCACCACCACCCTGCTCCCTCACAAAAGCTAGTCCCTAACTCCTAAAACCAATCCATGTGTATAGGCCTGCCCGGGGAGACCTAGAGGCGGATGTCGGTGAGACGAGTCCCTTCACCACCACCCTGGTCCATCACAAAAGCTAGCCCATAATTCCTAAAAAATACGACCTTGTGTATAGGCCTGCCCGGGCAAACCTAGTCGCTGCCGCGGGTGAAACGGACCCCTAACTCCTAAAGCCGTGCTTGTGTATAGGCCTGCCCGTGCAAACCTACTAGGTCATTAGGCTAGTTGCTGCTGTGGGTGAGATGATTTCCTTTAGCACCACCCTACCCCCTTACAGACCCTAAAACTCTGCATCCCTTTATAGGCCTGCCCGTGCAGACCTAGTGGCGGCAGTGGGTGAGACGAGTCCCTTCAGCACCACCCTGCCCCCTCACAGACCCTAAAACTCTGCATCCCTATATAGGCCTGCACGTGCAGACCTAGTGGCGGCAGTGGGTGAGACAAGTCCCTTCAGCACCACCCTGATCCAGCACAAAACCTAGCCCTAATGAGAACTGATGGCCCCCCTATGTTTGCACTGTATCTAGAATTAAATGATCACTGTAGCACAAACTCAGGGCCCCCGTCGGTAAATCTATTGTTTGGGGTTGAGTTCATCAGTTCCTTTTCTTTTTAAGACCTTCCTAACACGGTGGGGCAAGTCCCTTAAGCCTATTAGGCCTACCCCTGGACTGTAATATCTATATATAAAAAGAAATTATGGTCGTGGTGGTCGTGGTCGTCGTGGTGGTGTCATCGCGTAATCGACTTAACCGAATTCCCGCCCAGCCATTTCCCGCCCAGCCAATTCCCGCTCAGCCAATTCACGCTTTTAATCCTTCCTGCTTCAACTTCTGCCTGATTGGCCTCCTGCGAATTCTGCCTCATGCAACCTTCGCCTCCTGCGTATTCTACATGTTGCGCATCCCGCCCGATTTCTCCTTTTCCCGCCTGAGTTCATCCACCTGATTTTCGTAGCGCTACAGTTCCTCTTCCTACAAGCTTTTCCCCCTGCATCTTTGCAAGACCTTTCCCTTGCGTCAAGAGACCTGTCGCTGCGCACAACGGGAGGTGACGTGGTGAGTCAGCGGACCTGTCAGAAATGTCCGAATCGCATCCATCCCATGCCACAAACTTGACTGTAAATTCTTCCCACTGTATTGAGAAACATGTCGCACCGCATTGTGCCATAGCAAGTACGCATCAAAGTTGACCAAATGAAAAATCTCGCTGAGCATTCTCGCCCTAACTTGACCGAACATCTCAAATCAGCAACTTAACTGTAACTTCTTCCCACTGCATCGAGAAACATGTCGTCGCTGTGCGTTGTGCTATAGCGAGCACGCGGCAAAGTTGAATGGATGAACCTAGCGATGTTTCCAAGTCCCAGATCGAGTTGATTTCGGGAGCAGTTGCGGTGAACAGGATTGTTCTTCGGTCGAACTGAATACATGCTCGCTAGAAGAAGCTTTAGTTATATACAGTTGCGATTGCGCAGGTTCAGCCATTTCAGTGGGGTCGACTATCGATCACAGCTGAGGTGGCAAGGAAGCAGGTCCGATGCTTTTAGCGGAGTCGGATGATGCGCAAACGTTGTCGATGCTCATCGTCCCGTTCGCCTTTCAACTATGGCAAAGCCCACAGCTGAAGTGGAGGGGGGCAGATATGGAGTATGTGTGTGCCGGTGGTGCGTGTAGGAGGGAGGGGAGGGATGAGAGTGGGGAGAGGGTGGGGGCTGGTGGGATGGCTGGGGTGGGGGAAGGGATGGAGTCAGGAAATATGTCAGGAAGAGTAAGGGAGTATGTTTGTGGGCGGGGGTACATGGTTGGGTGGGGGTGTGGGGGGGGGGAGTACGTGTGCTTGTGGGTGCACAAGGGAGACCATCGCAAGGGATATACGTCCGTCAATGTTTTAAGTTGCATGCACTGCAGAGAAACCCGTTTTGCAACCCAGCCCAAAACAGGTGTGGCCAACGGGAGGGAAGGGGGGAGGGGGTGGATAATGGTTTGGTGGTGGTGGTGTGTGAATGGGTGGGGGCTTCAAGTGTAAACCATTATGTAACCAGCCCCAAATAGGTGTGGCCAAAGGCCAAACGGGCACCGTACTATGATTGGGGGGGGGGGGGGGGGGGGGGGGGGGGGGGGGGGGGGTCCTCGTGAGAGTATATGTGGCCACCGGCCACCCGGGCTACAGTACTAGTACATAAATACATACATACATACAAACATACATACATACATACATACATACATACATACATACATACATACATACATACATACATACATACATACATACATACATACATACATACATACATACATACATACATACATACATACATACATACATACATACATACATACATACATACATACATACATACATACATACATACATACATACATACATACATACATACATACATACATACATACATACATACATACATACATACATACTGTATCTGCTTACTCAGCTCAGCTAACTCAGCTCACTTTCCTGCTTTCAGATTATCACTCCAGCCCTGAGCGCGCTGGAATACTTGCACGATCTTAACCTCATCCACCGCGATATCAAGCCAGAAAACATTTTTATAACAGCGGCTGGTGTTCTGAAGGTTGGAGGTGAGTAGGGGCAAATGAGGTGTGGTGAGCAGGGCTTTTTCCCCGCTGTATATAGCGATTGCTAGTTTTGACCCCGTTTTGGCGAAAATGTCGCTATAAAAAAATAAAGAAAAACATTTTTTTTGCTTGCCATAAATGCACCCAAAAAGCTATAAATAGGTGTAGAAAGCACTAAAACGTGAAAGAAAGCACTAAAGCTACAAATAGGTATAGGTATAGAAAGCACTAAAACATTGTCCCTGTTGGAGGCCTAAACCATAAAGCTAGAAAAAAAAAAAACTTTAAGATTTGAAAAATAAGCCCTGGTGCAGTGAGGTGCAGGGTACTACGAAGCGTGCGCGGCAGCGCGATTTCGCGCACACTTTCTGAGCCCCACTGCGCGTTTCGCGCAGTTTTTCCGACTCCCTGTGGGCGCAGCCCGCAGTTTTTGCGCTTTTCGCACAAGAAAGCGATGACCAATTTGATGTTTGTGCGCCTTAAGCGCTGGCCAGTTTGACACAATGCAGTACCCTGGTGAGGTGAGGTGCCCACTTGTTGGAGTTAAGTTTCAAGTCTGTAGGTGACGGCCTGTCCCTAAGGATCGAGTGTCCAGTCATGTGTTGGTTTGGAGGTTGGAGTTGAGCAGGGGCAAAGGAGGTGGGGTGAGAGGAGGGAGGGGGGAGAGGGGGGAAGCTAGTCCGGAGGTCGCCAGTCCCGAGGTAAATGAGGTGTGGTGTGGCAAGGTGAGGTGCCTACTTGATGGAGTTCAGTTCCAAGTCTTTAGGTGACGGCCTGTCCCTAAGGATCGAGTGCCCAGTCATCTGTTGGTTTGAAGGTTGGAGTTGAGCAGGGGCAAAGGACAAGCAGGGAACGGCAACTAATATTAGTGTTTGAGAAAGCAATATTAGCTTATATTATCAAAGTGTCACAATAATATTACTTTCTCAAATAAATTCGAAATTCTGGTGAGACGGCTCTTCCGACTAATATTATATAATATTATGTATTCACTCACATTATGTAACATAGCCAACCCCTAAGGATTAGTCACTGATGTTGTGGTGATATCAGGAAAAGCTACGTGGTATGATGGAGGTAGCAGCACGGATTGAAGCAGCAGTAGCAGCAGCAGTAGCAGCAGTAGCAGCACAGATTGAAGCAGCAGTAGCAGCAGCAGCAGTAGCAGCAGTAGCAGCACAGATTGAGTAGCAGCAGTAGCAAGCAGTAGCAGCAGCAGTAGCAGAAAGTAGCAGCAGCAGTAGCAGCAGTAGCAGCACAGATTGAAGCAGCAGTAGCAGCAGCATAGTAGCAGCAGTAGCAGCACAAGATTGAAAGCAGGCAGTAGCAGCAGTAGCAGCAGTAGCAGCACAGATTGAAGCAGCAGTAGCAGCAGCAGTAGCAGCAGTAGCAGCACAGATTGAAGCAGCAGTAGCAGCAGCAGTAGCAGCAGTAGCAGCACAGATTGAAGCAGCAGTAGCAGCAGCAGCAGCAGCAGTAGCAGCAGTAGCAGCAGCACAAAGATTGAGCAGCAGCAGTAGCGCAGCTCAGCAGTAGCAGCAGTAGCAGCACAGATTGAAGCAGCAGTAGCAGCAGCAGTAGCAGCAGTAGCAGCACAGATTGAAGCAGCAGTAGCAGCAGCAGTAGCAGCAGTAGCAACACAGATTGAAGAAGCAGTAGCAGCAGCAGTAGCAGCAGCAGTCAGCAGCAGTAGCAGCACAGATTGAAGCAGCAGTAGCAGCAGTAGCAGCAGTAGCAGCACAGATTGAAGCAGCAGTAGCAGCAGCAGTAGCAGCAGTAGCAGCACAGATTTGAAGCAGCAGTAGCCAGCAGCAGTAGCAGCCACAGATTGAAGCAGCAGTAGCAGCAGCAGTTCAGCAGTAAGCAGCACAGATTGAAGCAGCAGTAGGCAGCAGCAGTAGCAGCAGTAGCAGCACAGATTGAAGCAGCAGCAGCAGTAGCCAGCACAGCAGTAGCAGCAGAGCAGCAGTAGCAGCAGCAGTAGCAGCAGTAGCAGCACAGATTGAAGCAGCAGTAGCAGATTGAAGCAGCAAGTAGCAGCAGTAGCAGCACAGATTGAAGCAGCAGTAGCAGCAGCAGTAGCTGCAGTAGCAGCACAGATTGAAGCAGCAGTTGCAGCAGCAGTAGCTGCATTAGCAGCACAGATTGAAGCAGCAGTAGCAGCAGTAGCAGCAGCAGTAGCAGCTGTTAGCAAGCACAGATTGAAGCAGCAATAGTAGGCAGTATGGCAGCAGCAGTAGCAGCAGTAGCAGACGGGTTGAGCAGCAGAGTAGCAGCAGTTAGCAGCACGGATTGAAACAGCTGTTGATCTCGCTCCACTGTTTGAACCTTGGAATCAGATCTGCTTGTGTGACCAGGGCGGGTCATTTTAAGCTGGTGTTGATCTCGCTCCACTGTTTGAATCTTGGAATCAGATCTGCTAGTGTGACAAGGGGGGGGGGGGGGGGGGGGGGGGGGGGGGGGGGGGGTAGTTTAAACAACTGTTGATCTCAGACCACCGTTTCGATCTTGGAATCAGATATGCTTGTATGTAGGTATGTATGTATGTATGTATGTATGTATGTATGTATGTATGTATGTATGTATGTATGTATGTATGTATGTATGTATGTATGTATGTATGTATGTATGTATGTATGTATGTATGTTACAGTCCAGGGGTAGGCCAAATAGGCTAAAGGGACTTGCCCAACTGTTAGGAAGAGCTTAAAAAGAAAAAGCACTGATGAACTTAACCCGAAACAATCGTTTAACCGACGGGGGCCCTGAGTTCGTGCTACAGTGATCATTTAAATCTACAATATATTGCTTGCGTGACCAGGCTGAGTAAGCCCGTGTTGCTGGCTCGGTGTTGCTGGCACGGTGTTGCTGGCACTCTGGGTAGGTTGAGGCTTGGGTTTCTGTTCGGATGTTGAGTGGGGCGAAGAGAAGTACCTCACCGAACCGGTTTCAGTTAATTTTTGAACAATCTAACCACGACTCGTGTTTCCTGCCTGGTTCGTCATTCATTCCAGTGTGGTTTGATCTGTGGCAGGCCAGGGCTTTTCTTTTCAGCCTTTCCTAGCTTCTAGGCAGCTCCCCCAGCCAGGTACTGTGCTACACGAAGGGAACGGCAACTTTTTTTTTTAAACTATGATCAACTAATATTATTATAGTCTCACAATAGTATTAGTTCGTCAAATAAATTCAAATTCTGGTGAGACGGCTTGCCCATCTAATATTACATCACATTACATTACGTTACATTACATTACATTACATGTTAAAGTCCACTTGACACCGCAAGGGTGTATGCGACTCTGTGATTTAAACAAAAAGAAGAAGCACCCACAAAGCAAAAAAAACCATTACATCAGTGTCAGCATGAATTGCGGTGCTCTCACGCGTTTTATGACTTGGTGACTACTTATGTACTTCCTTAGAACTATCGGCCCAGACAGTGTTTCTGTCTGTACTGTGTCAGCTTCCCGTAGACTGTGTCATCCTTCATGACACGGTGACAGCTTCCTGTTGACTGCGTCATCGGTCTCTCACTGACACACTCTGTATAGCCGGTGCCTGGCTTAAGTTTCCTGACTTAGGGTCTAGTCAGGTTACAGGCATCTGCCTCTCCCACCGCTGGTGTTCTTTGGCGTCCGCCTGTCCTTGTAACGCTATTTCTTGTCTCCGTGTATAGATTGGCGTGTCTGTCTCCGCTGCATACATCTCTCTCCACTCTTCGAAGTGCTTTCTAGCTGATAGGTTACGGGCTTATTACTTCTACCACTGCTTTACAATGCAACTTCCGCGTGGGCCTCCTCCGGCTTCGAGAACTTACCCCACAGAATGGTATTTCTGGTCGCGCGGTATGGAGAGCGTCATTATCAGTAATGGATGCGACCGAATTTCCTCTAAAGATTCGTGTTCCCACTGATTGGCTAGATGATTGCGCGCCAGCGGCCTCTGCTGCCGGAGATGAGTCTCCTTCCGCCATCATGGAAGCCACCCCCCTCCAATACCTCCATTTCTCCGTCTCTTCTCCTTTTGTCCAACGTCTCCGACCTGAGGTTGAGGATATTCTGATGCGCCTATGCTGTGTTTCCACACAGATTATCCAGTATGCAAGGTCGCCTCCACCCGCTGATGCCCGTTTACCTACGACACTGTAGACCTTGCTCTCCATAGCCATGAAGATGGCTATGCTTTACGGCAGTCTGACGACTCAGAGGAAGATTACTCTGATGATTGTATGGAAGATCTACAGAGTGCCAGAAATGGCGACTTCGGTGGAGTCATCCCTCTTCTGCTACTAGGGTTTCCACACCTCCACTGTCTCTCCGGTGTATGAGCCTCAATTGGCACCTTCTCCTGCGGTCTTCAAGCCTCCGTCTGCCGCTCTGCTTGCGCCGCTTTCACCGGACCTACCTGAGGTGGTCAAGCGTCTTTTGCTGCGGAGTTCGTCTCTTTGGTCCTTTGGGTCCTCTACTCACCTTGCAGAGCAGGCTCGCAACCTGCAGAGCGGGCTCTTGGTGCTTACATACTCGGGCTGCGAGGCTGCTGCACGAGTGTCCACAGATCTGCTGCTGGCACGCTCGCAGGAGCCCCCTCACCTCCACCGGTGGATCTGCCACTGCGCCTGGCCCTCCGCCGTTATGAATCCTACGCTGTCCGGCATATCCTGGGAACATCTGCTTGATGGACACCACCTGTGCGGCTGGCTGTGCGGGACTGCCGACTTATTCGCCAAGCCCAGTATGCTGGAGATTCTCTTGATCGCACTTTGTACGGTAGGTTGGATGAGGCAGCCATCGGGCTAATCTAGATAGAAAGGGTCGCCCTAAGCGTGTGATGGCTTACTCTGAGCTGGGTCATGAGTGTCGGTGCTTTTCTAGGACCTGTGAAGGCAGGGATTAACTACCCTTCCCCTGGAGGTGTTTACTTTGGTGGGATTGGGCGTAGGAACAATGATTTCCGAGGGTATCAGTATGTGAAGGTCCCTCTCAGTTTGTTCCTGTTAGGCCCTGATTTTGAGCTCGTTGTGAGTGTTGCGCGTTCCTTAGATTCATTAGGAACTTAGATGATCAGCGCGCATATGATGCTGGCATTGCTGCCGGTATTTTATGTCGGTTGTGCGCCTCGTATGCTCCTGTGCCTGATCCTCTTGCTGCTGGACCCTCAGCCTCTCATGGTGAGGTCTCGTGTAGATCTGGCACTGTTGGGTTTTAGTGCCCTGCCCCTGGAACGTCAGGAGTTCATGTGTCTCACTATGATGCTTGCGAAATGACGGATGCGATGGTCAATGTGTATAGGATTTTGCCACTCCTCGGGATATCTTCTTGCATATCCGAAGACAGCGTTCTGATGCTCTTTGCTGCTCGTGGTCCTCTCATGCTTGTTGAGCTTCGGCGTGCAACCATGGGACAACTCTGAACCTGTGGATGTGTTCTTTCGCAGGGTCCGGGGCTTGTGCACTGACCTCCGCAGTGCGGGAATACCACACAGCTCAGCGCCATGCCATGCATACTATTATTAATGGCATCATGCACCACGCTCCGACTCTCTGCGGCTACAGTTTGGTCTCGCATGCATCAGAACCAGCCCTGTTGAATTAACTGGACCTGTCTGGCAGCATATAGATTCATTAGATTTCTTTGAACGTGTCTCTCCCTAAGTCTGATCCGGGCATCCTGGTTGGTCCGCGATGCTCCCAAGTCCCTGCCAATGCTGCTTTTTCAGCGTGGCAGGGGACTCGTCCTCAGGGTTCGGGACTACAAGAGGCGCTTGGATTGGCACTTGGGGCCCCTGTTTTCCAAAAGAGCACTCGAGGACCGTTGCTGGACGAAACATCCGCCCTCTGCGAAAAGGCCAAGGCTGGTGCAACCGGCATTGAACCGTGCCCGTTGCTTGGCCCTTCCAGGTTCGCTGACTCGCAAGCAGTTGTCCTCCTTGCGGCTCAGATTGATGGGTAGCCATGTCAAGAACTAGGAGGTACGCTCTGTCCTATTTCTCTTGGCAAACGAAGTTCTCTAGACGTGTGTGCCTAGTCTTTCTGAGGGTGTCTGGCATGTTGGACTCTGGAGCTGAATGTCAATCAAACGGGTGATAAAGTCTTTGTTTCACTGTGTTTGAATCTTCTGGCTGTTGGGCTAACGTTTCGATTTGGGTGACGGGGTGATTCAACGGTCCAGAGGTAAGGGATCCATTGTGTTTATGAGTGATTGGTTACCACATCATCACCTAACCAATGTTCCTTTTATCCCTCAGTTGGTCCGGTGATCTCCTGTCAGTAATGCTGTTCATTCTCTCCACTGCCAGTTTCTTTTGGATAGTCCTTAGTTGCACTGCACTCATGGGCTCTTCTTGTTCTCTGTCCTTCCCTGCCTCGCAGTGATGGTGTGTACAAGTTTGCATGTAGCTTGTCAAGCACCTCCAGTCGTTTGTTTTAAGAGTTGCTGACAATTATCCAGCGTTTGCCACTTGAATGTTGATGAGGTGACGTGGACGTTGTTCTCATCCTACCACTCCTGCATGGTTTGTGGCATAGGGGTTGGGTCATCCCGGTATAGTGCTTACACAAACTTGTTCAAGAGTGGTATGGTTAAGAACTTACCCTCAGTCCTGGGTCAAGTGCAAAAGTTGGGTAGATCCCATGTGAATGCTTGTCAACAAGGCTAGGCAAACGTCTCCCTTTTCCTAAGAAGCAACTGAGATCCGTGCACCTCTCAACGACTTACTTGGATATAATGGGACTAGTTCATATTAGGGGTCTGCGTGGGGAGTTTTACCATCCTGTGCCTCATAGACCACTTCTCTGGCTTGCCTGAAGTATTGTGCTTGAGGACAAGGGACTGAAGCTCCTTAGCAGTCAAACTATCATCCTCCAGATGGTCAATCGAGCTGCAAGGGGTTTGCCTTTAAGTGTCTGAGATCTGACTAGGGCCAAGGAGTTTTTATAGTTAAATGGTTCGAGGATTGGCTTAGAATCGGTTGGGGAGTACATGAGTTAATCGTTGGTGTACACTGACCAGCAGAACGCAACTGTGGAAAGGTATAATGGGGTCTTGCAGTCTAGCTAGGAGTATCCACCTGGAATCAAAGCTAGCCTAAGTCTTTCTGGCCTTATGCCTTCCTAGGCTGCTTGTTACCTTCGTAAGCCGACTGCCCAACAGGGACGCAAGAACACCTTTATGGGTTGTTTTATGGGGTGGAGTTGTCCTTGATGTGTCGTTGTTACCGTGTGTTTGGATGCCCCTGCTATGTTCACGTTAGTCAATGGGAAGAAACGTTACAAGACTGGACGAAGGGCGTTATTCTGGTAGACTGGGTTGGGGTATTCTCTGGTGCAGTAAGGGGTTATTTTTATTTGGGTTCCTAAGTTGCGCCAGGTAGTAGGTAGTTCGCTGACTGTACTCTTCTATGAACATTTTAGCTATAACTGTTATTCACTGCGGCTTCCTCCCTTATGACGCGTCGCCGATGTTTCTAGCTCCCTGCCGCTATCAAACGGTACACATGCCTGAAGCTGCCGCGTCCCATTCCCTAGATCCTTTGCTTTCCCCAATTGCTTGACCACTGTCCCTGCCAAGGATTGATTCGCGTCCCCGGTCAGGGGCTTGGCTGGTTACTGTATTGCATGAGAATGCCCTGGGCGGGCGACGGTTCTGCAGTTCCTACGGATTCTAAAAATTCTTAGCGAATCTCAGAGGGTCGCCAGGGCCCTCCTCTGCGAAAATCAAATTCCGTCGGTGAAAGCTCTAGATTACGACAATCTCAGATCATAGTGGAGCCCTCTTATAGGTCCATTGTCTATATCACCCTGCTCCAATCATCTTTGGATGGCTCGAAGGGGTTGGTGGAGCGCTTCGCCTCTGCGTTCCTTATAAGATTTATCGGGAGCCCGGGTGATGATGTAGCCTTTGCCGATTGTGCAAGTTGATGATCTTGATCATGGTCAGGCTCCGATACTGCGTATGGCTGGGGTGTTCGTTTCGACCAGGCTTCGGTTGAATTAGAGGCAAATAAGGCCGGCCCTGTCAACCAGGCAGTAGTTCTTGCACTGGGGGCTCTAGCTACCCGCGTTTCCTGCTGATACTGCTGATATCCGCCGCTGGCCCTCATGTACAAGTAAACTGCTTGTACAGTGGGAGCATCTGGTTGCCCCCTCCACTGGAACTAACCTATTAAAGCTGCCATGCTCCCTACCAAACCGGACAGCGGATCAATGGCTTCTTCTGCTATGAAGGGATGAGATGGCTTCCCTACATTGCCCATGGTACTTTGCGGTACTCACTCCACAGCCTCGTAAGGCAAAAGATTCCTGTCAGGCGGTGGTTGTTTGGGTGAAGAAGATTGGGGTTGATGGTGTTCTATTACGTTCAAGGCCTTTTGTGGTACGTGGCTTTCTGTCAAACGTCCTGGGCTGGATTTCATGACGTTATATGCCCTGTCTCCTCTTAAGCTGGTCTTCGGGTTGGCTCCTGGCTTTGCCATCACTCATAGAAAGATGTTTGTTCGGCAGCTTGACATCAAAACTGCATTTCTGAACGCAAAGCTGGCAACCTGGTCTGGACTGTACTGCCGCCAGCCTGAGGGCTTTCAGCCTTGGTTCCCAACGTGTTTTCCCCTTTGTGCAAGCTGCATCAAGTCGTCTTTATGGATTGAAAGGCAGGCACCTATGGGCTTTGGAGTAGGGAATGTTCAAGCGGGTTCTGGTGCACACGGCTTCACTATGTGCAAGGCTGAACCTGCCTGTATTTTTTAGAGGATTTCGGATTGGTGGGTGGAGCTATAGTTCTGACGCTATGTGATGCTTTTACTGTGCTTTTAGTGAGCTGGATAGGGTATGTGTTGCTTATTCCAGGCTATGGAAAAGGCTTGGCTGGGAGGTCAAAGAGATGGGTGTTCCGGTTCAGTTCTCTCTTTGGGGACATGCATGTTACACTAGATTCTGAAGGCAGGTGTGTTCGTTCACATCTCTTCATCACACCTACATGTTGATCTGGTGGAGCCAGTTTGGTCTTACTGATGCTGCCCCCACCCAGGTATTGCGCATGGCCAAAGTCCACCGTTTCTGACGCCCCTGGTAGAGAAACCCTGCCGTCTAATAGCCAGTACCCTCTCTCTTGTGGTGCTTTGTATTACCTGGGCTACTGCACCAGGCCTGATATTTCTTTGCTGTGAGCTACCTGTCCAGGTTTCTGCTCACCTACCGTCTCTCTGGCTGCCAAGCGGTTGCTCTGTATTTGAGAACACATTCCCACCTGGGTCTCACTTACACCACCAACCTGAGTTCTCTTTTTACTGTCCTTTAGTGACTTCACCTTTTGCTGATGATGGGCTGACAGGCGGTCTCAGACTGGCTTTGCAAGTCGCTATGGGGCCGGTGATAGTGAACTGGCACCAATGAGCAAGAGGATCAGCCTACTGTTGCCATTAGCCATGATGAGGAAGAGTATCAAGGACCCTGTACCCAGAGTGCCAGGAAGGTACTAAATGGTTGAAGAAATGAGGTGGATCTGTCTGCCTTGTGCATGCGTGCTACCATTCAGTGCGGACAATCTGTAGGGGCTCAAGTGGGCCAAGACTGGCTAGCCCCAGCAAGCACATTGATGTTATTCATCACTACATCAAGGAGGCTGGTCGGAGGGATGGTTCACTGGATGTTGCCTTATGTTAAACACCGTGGATACTGTGCTGCCCCTTCACCAAGCCCCTTGATCTGCTGTTGGTTCTGAGAGGTTTGTCCGCATGTTTAGTATTGACCGCTTCTTCTTTAGGCGTCATCCTTGCATTTGGTCATATTAGTTTCTTTTTCGTTATCATAGTTTTGGCATTAGGTTCCTATTCCCGGATCGGGGTTTCTATACCTTGTTACCCCATTTTGATATTAGTTTGTTCCTCTCTCTAGCTTGGCAAATTTGTTTTTCGAAGTTTTTGCCTGCTTCATTCCTTCCTATAACCCTTTGGGTTCATTTGAAGTTCTCTCGATTTTTTCGGAGTCTCTTTGATTTTTTTTTTATATATGGTTACATATGTTTTCTATGTCCCCTAGTGCCATAGGCGATAGAGGTTGTATTGTATGTTCACCTGCTGTCATAGGATTGGTGGAGTGTCAGCATGAATTGCGGTGCTCTCACGCTGTTTTATGACTTGGTACTACTATGTACTTTCCTATAGAACTATCGGCCAGACAGTGTTTTCAGTCTGTTAACTGTGTCAGCTTTCCGTTAGGACTGTGTCATCCTTCATGACACTCGGCTCCTGGTGACAGTTCCTGTTGACTGCGTTTCATCGGTCTCTCACTGGACACACTCTGTATAGCCGGTTGCCTTGCTTAAGTTTCCTGACTAGGTTGTCAGGGTTACAGGCATATTCTGCCTTCCCACCGCTGGTGTTTCTTTTGGCGTCCGCCTGTCCTGTAACGCTATTCGTCTCACGTGTATAGATTGGGCGCGTCGGTCTCCGCTTGCATACATCTTTCTCCACTCTTCGAAGTGCTTTCTAGCATGATAATCAGGGGTGTCGAGACAAACAAAGCAAACTCCTATCCACCGTTTGGTGGCGTAGGTATTAAACCCCCTAGAGTGGGACCAGATCGAACCACCAACAGTGGCGGAA
>JAJSRW010001839.1:0-27631 GCA_022414725.1 Microglena sp. YARC | reverse complement strand
TGGAGGAAGAAGAAGTGTTGCCAATTCAAAAAATAAAAATTGAAAGAGGTTGACGATTGATTTCCCTGGAAAGCTGCCCGCTGCCACCGCGGATGGTAGGGACGAGGATGATGAGATAATGGACAGTGTGCGTGTATGTATCACGATACACGATGATTATGATTGGAAAAAATACCCTCAGCTCGTTAGCCAGGCTGGGATGACCAACATCCGTCCAAAGCTGGCGCCCTTCATTTCAAGCATGGAAATTGATGGTGTAAGGCGGCCTGTGCATACGGTAGAAGTATGGTGATGCATCATAAACGGCGTTCGAAAACCATCAAAAAACACTGTGCAAACCTAATGCGTCTTTCAGTAGCCGCCCGGGCATCATGGGTTCTGCTCAGAAAAAGCATCAAGTTCTGCGGCCCCTGCGTCCATTCGATCTTATGGTTGTATACTATGGTTTTATACTATGGTTCTATACTATGGTTATACTATTGTTTATACTATGGTTTATACTGTGTTTACAGTTGTTCTCAAATAAAGTGGGACACACCTTATAATCATCCAGACTGCAGATCGTTGCGTTTGGGCAACGTTGGGGGGCGTGCAAGAGAAGGTTGAAGAGGTTATCTAAGTCGTCTTGATACAAACAAGTTAGAGCTTCATCTGTACTTGTCACAGAAACATTCTACATTTTTCTTTGAATGTCCGTAGAGAACTGTGCGGAAACGCCTTCTTTCTTTTAGAAAATCCACATTGTTTTATGTGTCTCGATGCCGTACTGATCGATAATCTCACATTTACAACTCTTTGCAAATTATATCTACCAAATCCTTGCATGTTATGAAGGGGTTCTCTGGCAATATTATTGATATCGTGGAACGTAAAGCATGGACAATTCTTTCCTTTTTCGTTTTAAACACTTCTTTTTACCAGCCTGAATCAGCATTGACCCATCTGTGTAGTGAGCTCTTGGACACTTGTATATATTACAAACCTTCCTCAGACTCCTCAAAAAATTATTTGTAGGTGAACCACGGACATGTATCTGGTTTCAGGGATATCATTAAAATTATACAGAGTGTCCCCAAATTATTTGAGAACAACTGTATACACGGTGATACGCAGATGTCTGCAAGCTGCTGATGGATCCTGCGGTGGCTGGACTTGAGTTCAGGGCCCGGGCGAACTCTAGAGACAGCAGGGCTTTGTGGGCGTCTTCAAAGGAAGGCCACTTTGATGTCTGTAAGCTGCTGATTGATCCTACGGTGGCTGGTCCTGAGTCCAGGGCCCGGGCGAACTCTAGCGACAGCAAGGCCTTGTGGGAGGCTGCCATGGCAGGTCACGCAAATGTATGCAAGCTGCTCATGGATCCAGCGGTGGCTGGACTTGAGTACAGGGCCCGGGCGAACTCCGACAGCAGCTTCAACGGAATACTAAAATGAAACAGCTTCGTGTACCGGAGTGGACAACGGTGAAAGGAAATGTTTTACACGTACAGTCAATCTCCCATCATTTTGGCTATCTGTAAAGAAATCAAGTAGTATTCTTTATGATACTCATCATATATTTCCAGCATTTCTTCGGTTGGGTTTGCTTCTGTCATCAATATGATATGATTTTTTCTATCGTACAACTCTTCGCGTCGGGCTTGTAAATCATATAGAATCTAATCCATTATCCCATTGACGCGTTTGTTTACACCACCGAACGAGATTGCGTCGTAAACAGATAGATACGAACCAATTTCAGAAATGATTTCTACAGGTATGATCTCCAAGACATCTTTCAGGGATTTCGTCAACGGAACTCATGGACAGATTAAATTGATTCGTTTTAAACTATTGCGGTGTTTACACTTCATTCGAGTTTTAGTGGACGATGCTTGAGCAACGAGTACATGTACATGTATGATGCGCGAGCGTGACATAAGCGGCGGTTTAAACCCTTTTTTTCCCAAGATTGGACGATCACGTGTTTTTTACTCGATATCGAGACTGTCCTGCTCGAGTATCATCGCAGTAGAGGCTTTCCGCATTCGTTGGGGATGTTCGTCTGCACCGGCGGCGCCGGAAACTGTACCAGAAGCGTTATCGGCGTCGAGGTTGATGATGATGCCCTCCATCGCAATAGGTGGTGCGTTGACCGTGAGGAGTGGCGCAGCCGCGCGGCCCGTTGGGACAGTAGGTGGACTAGTTGTAACGGGGGGGATCCTATGTGCCACAACATGCACGTTGCTCAAGACGTTGGAGGCTCTCAGTCTTTCCTCGTTTAAAAAAACCTGAGTGTCTCCAGTGCCGCATGGCGCGATCTGACCGACAATAGTGTTGGCCGATACGCCGTTCATACGGTCGAACTCGCTAAAGACACCGGCGTTGATGAGCATCTTCTCGCTCTGCTTGAAGCTGCACTTGGCAAGAGGACCGAGTTCGCCTCTGTTGTTGATGCCGTGTTGGTCGACGCTCATGAAGAAGCTGCGGTTAGTCATCGTATCGCCTAGAAGGGCTAGGTGGCTGTCAGCGTATACTACTAGAACACGAGTGCCATACAGGCATCTGATCAGATGCCTGTATGGCACTCGTGTTCTAGTAGTATACGCTGACAGTAATGCATGTCCCGGGAGGAGAACAGATTACCCAGAGGTTCCACTAATCCACAGCCAAGCTTTTTTCAGCTATGGTCTTACGCTGGGGGCAACTTAGTACTGATCAGACCCGCAACCCGCCTGTGTACCGCGACCTTCTGGGGAGGATCGACCCCCCCCGTTTTCCTCCCGAGTGAGGCATTATTGTCAGCGTATACTACTAGGACACGAGTGCCTTATTGGCATCTGCTGATTCAGTTCAACTCGGTACGCCTGTAGATTCCTATCCATCTCTTCCTCCGTCAACGGAATCAAATCAGGGTCACCCCTCAAATCCCACTTGAGCACTGCACTCGCGGACGTCTTACCCGCGAGGGGATTGACCCAAGAACGCCTGGCGGCATTCTCAGCATCAATCCCCGGTTCACCTCCACCTTCTTCACCAGCAATGCCTGTCACAGAAGAGACCTCAGACGAGTCCTCAGGGAGAGGCTCGTTCCTAGCTCGCTCCTCCAGATCGGCAGGAGTAGGCCTGCCGGAGCTTCCTGTAGGGCCGAAGGTCCTCATTGAAACAGAGCCACCGGCAGCGAGGACTCCAGCGTCACAGACGATGCCGAAGGTCCGGCTCCTCCAGCGTGGGCAGAGCCCTGGGCGGAGAAATAGAGCGATGAAATGGCCGGCCAGGGTTACCCCCCGCCAGCGCGTGTCCACATTGACCGCATGGTTGAAGGCGCTCCCGCTTGTTGTCGGGAGGTCGATCCAGCCGTAACACGACGTTGTAGCCACTGTGCAACTGCAGGCACAGCGCTCGGGACAACATGGTTGCCAAGGTTCGCCAAACGTAACGCAGGAATGACATTGAACAGCCACTCCTCGTAATTCTCGTAGTCGATTTGGCGAGGTCCTTAATCATCGACAGGTTGACTGACGACATGATGCCGAGCTCCTCAACGTCCGCAGTGGCGTACGCTTCAGCGCAACTGATGAGACCTATAACCTGACAGAGTTCAGGGGACGTGAGGAGACCAGGAACGAAGTGTTTAGACAACTGGACAGTTAAAAGAGCCGAGGGACGCCTCTTGAGAGAGGAGTCCTGACGGCAAACCCCAAAACCCTTAGGTTACGGGAAAGGACAGACGCGATAGTTGCATAGCCAATAGGCCAGGTAGAACCAATGAACAGCTAAAGCTGACACTCCACCTGTTCTAACTGTCAAGAAAATTATACCTTCAAACCTTTAACAATAAACTTCGAAAAAGAAATCTGAAACTCAAAAGCAAGCAGAAAATAAATATAATAGAGAGAGACATCCTCAAGGGCGACACCGATACTTCCAATATCATTCTAAGATTTAACCAACCTAAATGTTCATCTAAGGAGGGAAAGAGCGCAGAATAGTACCACACTCCACCTAACTGAAGCAAACTCTATTTACGCCAATCAGGCTAAAAGAGGTAAAACAGTTACTCAGACCTTGCAGGCTCCATCCTTGGACCGCAGGGTGTAACAATCCCAAAACCAGGTGCAATTTCTACCCAAAAGAGGGGAAATCAAACAAAAATAATAATAATTCCAAACAGATCTACCAGCGAGGTAGTCATGACCAGAGACTCGAGGTAAAATCAACCCCCAAAATCCAGTGCGACAGGTCTATACAAACTACATACCCATTCACCATCGCTACAGGATTGGAGTCGTACAACACTCGAGGTGAAGCAAGGGGCAGTAGACCTGAAGCAAATTAATATACTGAAATCACCGCAGGTGGGCATCGAAACCCGCGACTCCGCAGAGAGCACAAACCTGAACTGCAGAAAAATCACTGTAAATCAATAAACCTAGGGAGAAGCTTGTACTTGACCAAACCAAGCATACCATTCATACTCCAAAAAACCTCTGCGGGAAGAGGCTTAGTGAAAGTATCAGCCAACTGCAAGGAGGTATGCACCTTAGTAACACCGATGCGCTGGCTTAGAACCAAATCCTTGATGTAGTGATGCATTATATCTATGTGTTTAGCCTTGCTTTCAAGCTTGTAGTCCTCTGTCCAGGACAGAGCTACCGTGGCATCACATTTGATAGTAATCAAGTGAACAGGCAATCCCAGGTCTACCCTAAGATGCTTGAGCCACTGAACTTCCCTCGCACAACCAGCCAAAGCTTGATACTCAGCTTCCCCAGTACTAACTGCAGGGGTGATTTGTCGCTTGGATACCCAATTGACAATTCCACCAGAAGCTAGAAAAGCAAGACCAGTTTGAGATCTCCTGTCCTCCGGATCCTCACCAAAAGATGCATCACTGTAAGCAAGGAGCTCAAATTTTGGGTCATGAGTGTAGGCAATACCAATATAAGTATGCTTGCGAAGGTACACCAGAACCCTCAGAGCTGCATTCCAGTGAGCCTGAGTAGGTGCTGCTGTGAATCTAGAAAGTTGACTAACAGCAAAAGCAATATCAGGTCTTTGTGCACGTGGACAAGTAGATGAGGCTACCAACCAGAGATGCGTACAAAGTGTTGTTAGGTAGAACAGGACTGCCAATGGCATGAACTGTAACTGACTTAGACACCATGGGCACCTCAGACGTAGCCTTCAACTTCTCTTCCCCTGCATTAAGCTTGAACCGCTCAACCATCCCATTAATAGCATTATGCTGACTGAGTACAATCTTCACACACCGCCCCTCATCATCAAGGGTAACATTACAGTCCAAAGAGAGGAAACTGTTCAGGTACTCCCATTTCTGTAATAACCCACCCGTTATTACGCAAGATGGTAATAAGTGCATCATAGAGCACGAGCTCATCAACAGCAATCCAAAAGTCGTCGACATATGTCAGGACCCAGGACCACAGGCCATTAGCATCCAGGCGCACAAAAAGTGCTGGATCAGAGAGCGTCGGTCGGAAACCTGCAAGGCGAAGAACCTGCAGGACATTGTCATGCCAAGCTCTAGGAGCCTGCTTTAATCCATACAAGCTCTTCACAATGCGACAAACCAGGGGTTTTCCATTAGGCCCAACCTTGATGAAGCCGTCAGGCTGCCTCAAGTACAATTTGAGGTTGGGATCTATCACTCCATGAAGGAATGCAGTCTTCACATCAATTTGCCTGGAGAACATCTTACGATGAACAACACCTGCAAGTAACACCCTCAAAGTCGCTTTAGAGGTGACCGGAGCAAAAGTCTGGTCGTACTCAATACCAGGACGCTGCATGTAACCTCTAGCCACAAAACGCGCTTTGTAGCGCTCCACTCTTCCATCCTTACCCAACTTTTTAGTAAATAACCATCTGGCAGACATAAGTCTGTACTCATCCCCAGGATGAGGCTCCAGAATCCAAGTACCATGACCCTCGAGGGAAGCGATTTCATCTCTCATTGCTAGCTGCCACTCTTCCCTCTCAGGGTTATCGAGCGCTATAGCTTGAGCATAAGAAAGCTCACACTGGATGGAGATAAAAGCAGCACCAACTGGTTCTGGTACCTCTTCTGCAGAACCATCAACAGACGGGGATGGAGGGGATCGCTCCACCTCATCAGAAGTATCACCAGCAATAGAAGGAGAAGGGGAAGGAACTAAAACATCAGGAACCGTAACATCTGGCACTGAAGGGTATCGCTTCAATACCGATTCATCTAATAAACCAAACTCAGGAACCTCCCCACGCATCCTCCCACTTGATCTAACTCCAAGAGCAGAAGGAAGAGGGGGTGGACGAGGCTCCCGAGGTGTAACCTTTGAGAGCAGTGATTGTATCACTCTCCCAGGAGGTAGCTCTGGACGTCGAACGTCCGGCGCATCTCCCACATCACCTAACCCAATCCAACCTGGGGCTGGCATGCTCATAGCAGACGCTAGAGTAGAATCACTGGCTGTATCACTAGAGTCAACATTACCTAAGTCACTAGGCAGTTGCTCATCCCGAGCAATAGGAAGCTGCAGAACCTCAGGCTCGAACAATGGGTTACCACTAACAAGGAAAGGAGTCTCTACAATTTTATCTAGGCCGCTAGCTCCACCTTCTCCCCTTAAATCACTAACAGCCAGGACAGAGGGTGGGAGGATAGAGAATGGAAGGCAGCGAGTCGGAATAATTTCCGCAGTCTTAGTGTCAGGCACAAAAACAGGGGAGACATTGGGGGCAGCAGCCTGCCGAGAACGTAGGTTCATATGGAAAACTGCTCCCACATCTGTTTCCATCTGCCCTGAGTCCTGTAGAAGATATTCGAATGCTGCCGGTTCAGTACGCCCCTCAGTGACGGCCAAGGGAGAGCCAGAAGCAAAAGAACTCCCATCATACACCAATTGCCCATCGACGGGCACTGGGCCAGTGCCCTCAAAAAAGGTCACGTCACGAGCCTCAATCACTTTGTGTAACTTTGGAATCCAGACCTGGTAGGCCTTCGACACCACACTATACCCCACCAGTCTACCCTGGATACTCTTAGGATCTAATTTCCCCCGCTTCTTCCCATCTAGTAGGGTTACATAGGCTATACACCCAAAGACGCGGAGGTGGGACACCTCGGGGACGCGCTGATAGAAAAGCTCATACGGAGTCTTTCCATCTTTCGTCTTTGTGGTAACCGATTTCGAAGGTACGAAGCAGTCAAGAAGGCATAGGGCCAGAAACCCTTGCTCATCCCTGATTCTATCAGCATCGTACGAGCCATAGCAGCAACTACCCCATTGAACCTCTCAGCAACCCCGTTTTGCTGTGGGCAATACACGCTACTATGTTCGTACGTCGCATTTACCTCATGAAGCCAGTCAACAAACCATTTGACCAAAAACTCTTTTGCTTGGTCCCCCCTAAGCGTTCGAAATGCTACCCCTAAAAGTTCCGCACTCCACTTCTTAATCGTAAATTGGATCTGCCATGCAGCATCCGATTTCAGTCTAATCGGAATAACCGCACTCCACCCAGAAAAATCATCAACTATGACAAGAAGATAAAGTTCCCCTCTCAACCTAGCACTGAACGGCCCCATGATATCAATATGTATCAATTCGAGCGGCGCGTGAGTATTCCTAGTACGATTTGGGTATGGTTTGCGTATGGCCTTACCCAAACAACATGCATCACAAGGGTCATGTGAGAACTTTTGAAGTGCAGCCCTGGTAAAGTTGGGTCCGCCAGTAACAGTGCCGGAGTGCGACAACATGTGCATAGCAGGTTGACCAGGATGGCCAAACCTGCGGTGCCATAGTTTCGCACTATCACGACAAGTAACTGTAGGATCGCCTTGACCAGGAGTAACAGTTTCAGCAGAAAACGCCGCAGGACAGGGTCGAACTCGCGACGCCCGCGGATGAGAATCACGGATAAGGCAGTGTACCGATTCGAAGTGGTAAACACCAGACGTGGTGGCTGGAACAGTCCAAAGAGTTCTAGACCCTCTGGTGGCAATACAACGATCTGCATCAAAACTAATGATACAACCCTGGGACCTAGCCGTAGCATTTACACTGAGAAGGTTAACAGGACAATTAGGTATGTAGAGCACATTGTCTATGGTAATGGGGGCCTCAAGCCACTCATTACATAGTTCAATGGTTCCAATACCAACTGCCTGCTGAACAACACCATCTCCAAATCTAACAGAGGGGCAATTTGCCTGATATCTGATGGATTTAAAGAGGGTGACGTCCCCAGTCAAACTCCGACTAGCCCCACTGTCTAAGTACCAGGTAGCTTCGACACAATCATCAGCCTGAGCAGGCGCCCAGGCTGTTTCAACACTAATGAGAACGGGTAAGGGGGGTTTTGCATCTAAATAATGCCTGACTCGGGAGGAAAACGGGGGGGGTCGATCCTCCCCAGAAGGTCGCGGTACACAGGCGGGTTGCGGGTCTGATCAGTACTAAGTTGCCCCCAGCGTAAGACCATAGCTGAAAAAAGCTTGGCTGTGGATTAGTGGAACCTCTGGGTAATCTGTTCTCCTCCCGGGACATGCATTATTGTCAGCGTATACTACTAGAACACGAGTGCCATACAGGCATCTGATCAGATGCCTGTATGGCACTCGTGTTCTAGTAGTATACGCTGACAGTGGCGGTGGTTGAGTGGGAGGTCGCCGAGCACGTTTCGGATCTCCTCAATGAGGGCGGTGCGTGCCGCCTCGATGCCTAGCACGTTCATGATCTCAAAGACGTCGTTCGTGCGCGCGCGCCTGCCGTCGATCATTTCGTTGCTGAGTACCTCGACCAGATTAGACCCGGCGGTGAGGATGCTCCAGGTGTCGTTCTTGACAAACGAGTCAGTGAGAGGGTCGAACCGTTTGAGTCCCTGTGCAGGCTTCGCTATAACAGCCTTGGAGATACCGACGACGCCCTTGATCACGCACGCCTCCATCATGCTCTGGTGGAGCGCCTTGACATCCGTGAGGAGGTCCTCGTCCCCAGAGGATGTGCTGAGACGCACGCGGCATACGAGTTCGCGTGCATTGTCGTCCGCCAAGATGCAAGAGACGTTCTCGCTGTACATGTTCCCGAGCGCGACCTCGACGTCGATCATGCGCACGTTGCACTCAAGCATCCTCTCACGGTCGAGCTCCAGACGCATAAGCCAGGGCGAACTTTGGCCACCCTCATTATTGACGAGCAGACAGTACTTCTTGTGGAAGGCGAGGAGACCGTGGTCCGCCAACACAACGCTGCGCTCATCGTCGTGAGGGTCGAAGTAGATCGCGCTAGACCGGACAACATCCTTCAAAAGAGTGGTCTGGATGTCAGACATGACATCCTTTGCGCGTTCAATGCTGGAGCTGTGCTCAGGACGCAACTGAAGGGCCATGGTAGGAGTCTTGATCTTCTTGGTCATACTGAGAAGCTCGCGAAGACGAGGAACACCCGATGTGGCAGCAGTAGCGGCTTGCTGACCCGCTACATGGAACGAGTTCAGGGTCAGCTGCGTGCACGGCTCGCCGATGCTCTGTGCGGCAACGATACCGACCATTTTCCCCGGGAGTCGCAATGGCCTTACGGAACTCGCGGAGGATCTCAGACGACACCCTCGCGAGCGCGGAGCGAGTCATGTGGAAGCGGCGCATGAGAACCTTGGGAGAGAGGAAGGATCGAAGAAGGATAGGGGGCCACCGTCGGTGAAACAGGTCCTGGTGGCGCTCCTCCTGCATACAAACCATAGCGGATATAAGATCGTCTATCGTGTCAAGGATGGAGTCGGGGCCGGCGAGTTCGTCAGTAGCTGACTTGGCGCCGAGCAGAGCGGAGCTATCCTCGACGATGCGAGAGAAGTTCACAGGATACGTAATGGGAACGTCCTCGCTACGCCCGTGGCAAAGAGTCTCGATCACGAAGCGACGGTCATCCACAAGCTGCTTGAAGTGAGTCACTAGACGAGGTAGGGTTGAGGCGCTTGGAGGGGATCCGAGGGGGTCAAGCTCAAGAACCTCTTCACGGGTAGCGAGAAGGTACTCAGGGCGCATGTCTGCAGGGGAGGCAAGAGTCATGTACGGAAGAGAGTGGAACTCCAGACTAGTCGCGTTCATGCCGTCCTCACCGTAAAGGAACTGGACAACGTGACCGTTGGCGTTACGGACAGTGCGGTCGTGGTGGACCTTGCTATCCTCCATGGCCTTGATAAGCTTACGCTGAATATATCCTGTATCACTGGTGCGAACAGCAGTGTCGATGAGACCGATGCGTCCTGCCATGGAGTGGAAGAAGAACTCGTGCGGTGTGAGTCCCTCGATGAAGGAGTGTTCAACGAAGCCGCGGGCCTCTGGGCCGTCGTCGTACTTGGTGAAGTGCGGGAGCGTGCGCCCCTCGAATCCGTAGGGCACGCGCTGTCCCTCAATGGACTGTCCGCCTAGACATGAAATCATTTGTGTGAAGTTGACTTGCTTTCCTTTGGAGCCGCTGGCTATCATGTTGAGAACGCTGTTTGTGTCGGGATCGGTTCCTGAGAGGGCCAGTTTGCCTGCGGTCTCCTCCCCCTTCTTTAGTGCCACCGTGATGCTTTCCTCGAGGAAATCGGCGTTTGAGCGTGTGGACACGTTTTCGAAGGTTCCCTCGTGCACGTTCCTCAGGAGCTCTCTCACGTTCTTCTTCGCGCTATCCAGTTCGGCTCTGATGGCGATTCGTGTTTCCTTGGGGATCCAGAGGTCCGAGATGCCCACGCTGAAGCCTGAGAGGACGAGCCAGTCGCATATGAGTTTTTGCGTGTTGTTCAGCATCAACGTGACTGCTTCGGGGCCCTCCGTGTTGAATACCGAATGGACGATGCCTGTTGTTTCGCGTCCGAAGACTGCTGCGTTCAGCACGCCGCTCTTGATTTTCCCTCTCTCGATGCGGATCTCGTCGTCCTCTGGAATGAAGTTGTCGTCTCCCACGTCCTTGTTCTCGTTGATCAAGTATGAGTTGAGCGTGGGCGGTAGCACGGTCGATAGCAATTCTCGACCTGATGCCATCGTTTCCCCGTTTGCTTGAAGGCGTCCAAGGAGCGTCCTTGCGCCCGCGGTCGGGTTGGGTGCCACGAGGTTGAAGAGCTGACGTTCAGGTATTTGTATGTTCTTCTGGGTGATGCGGTAGACTCCTAGAGCGACGTCCTGCACTATCGATATGATTGGCTTGGAGTACCTTGGCGAGAGCACGTGCAACGGGACTGCTGCGAGAGCTTGCAGTTCGTGATGCGTCTGTAGGCTCTGTGGGACGTGCATGTTCATCTCGTCTCCGTCAAAGTCTGCGTTGTAGCATGCGCATACGCAAACATTCAGCCGGAAGGTATTGTAGGGCATGACTCTTACTCGATGCGCCATCATGCTCATCTTGTGTAGCGACGGCTATCTGTTGAAGAGTACGTAGTCTCCGTTCCTGAGGTGTCTTTCTACGACGTCCCCTATGTCGAGATTCGTGACTACTTCTCTGAGCGATGGATGGTCCTTGAGCCTGATTGTTCTTCCTCCTGATCCTCCCACGCCGTCCGCCTTGCGGACGTGCTTTGCTCCTGGGTACTGGTCTGCTCCTTTTTCTACTAGAAGCTTGAGTTCTTCTATGTTGTACTGGTTGACTACCTCTGGGAATGTGAGATTCATCGCGATGCGTTTTGGGACGCCTAGTTCGTCTATGGAGAGGTTTGGGTCCGGTGTGATGACGGTTCTTGCTGAGAAATCCACGCGCTTGCCCATGAGGTTTCCTCGGATGCGGCCTTCCTTGTGCCCCAGTCGTTCTGAGAGTGAGCGGAGACTACGTCCTGATCTGTCCTTTGCAGGGTAGAGACTGGTGTTGTTGTCGATGAGCGTCGCTACGTGGTATTGGAGCACGAACCCGTTCTTCTCGACCGTTTCTGCGGATCCTCCCTTGGCTATTTTTTCCAGGATCATGTTGTTCACCTTGACGATGTCGGCTAGCTTGTGCGTTAGATCGTCCTCCTGCCTCTGTCCGGACTCGTGTCTGACCGATGGGCGCAATGATGGCGGCGGGACGGGTAGGTGCGTGCATATGAATCGTTCGGGTCTCGCGAAGCGAGGGTCGAGTCCCAAAATGGCGCAGTCCTCGTCAGTGATGCGTCTCAGTATTCTGAGCGTGTCCTCTGCCGTGAGGATGAGTTCCCTCGACTCCGTCTCTCGTGTGCTCGGCGAGGGCATCCACAACATGCGGAGGCGCATGTCGTCCCATCTAGAGACGGAGTCAGGTTTGCGTGCTCCGCACCCGTTCTTGGTGGACGCGCCACATCTCTTCACGCGCGCGCACAGCTTGGTGACTGTGTCCCATCGTCTCATGTTGGAAACGGTCGTTTTCTTGGTGAGCATGGTGTGAACTTCCGGTACGTCTGCGTCTACCAGAAGCTTGCTGCATCTGAAGCAGACGCATGTCATCAGTTTTTTGACGATGTCGTAGAACTGTACATAGAAGCATGGTTGCGCGAGCGTGATGTGTCCGAAGTGGCCTGGGCAGAACGTGTTTCGTTGGTGGCAGGTGACGCACAACTTCCTGTTATCGATCACCCCCATTCGGGGGTCGAAGAGTCCGTCCGGTACTGGGTCGTTCCCATCGAATGTGCGCGGTACCTTGACCTCGCACACGCTACGCGCCAGAATATCGTCTTCTCCGAGGACAGAGAACTGTACGCCGTGTACGCGGGATATCGATCTATCATACGAGAGTTCTCGGTAGAGGGACGACATCTTTCAATGTATTTCTTTTGTGGATGGATGATGTTTACAAAGAGTGGGACATTAAAACCGGGACGACATAGTCACACGACACATTTGATTATTTGGGTGCACGTTCTCTTTACACTTAATTTTAACTGGAGTCAATGTATAAGTGGAAATTATTTGTAATATCCACAGTGGTAATCGATACACAAATAAATGCTGGATCCCGTCAAATCTCGCCTGTCTTCTAAGACTCATGAACCTAAAGTTGAGTCGCAGACACACCTAGATGCTTGTGGATATCAAGATCAGGAGTGCGGCGACTCGTCAAATGGATACTACCGCAGTAGTGCGTGTAGCATGATCGACGTCTATAATTTGTACAAGGACATATCCGGCTACTTTGGTCAGTTCGGGTTCTTCTACAAGGGTAACGAGTCTTTGTTCTGCACCGACGTTATCCAGCATATCCAAATCCACACAAAACCAGTGCTACGAACTCCAGGGGGGAGTACGCGATCTACTTCAATGACGATACCATGCCCCGATGAAGGGTGGGGCCGAATGTCGTGATGGTGGTCATAGAGTTGGTGCCAACGTCTTCCGATGCTTCCACATACTCCTCCGTTTAAACAGTGTAGACTTCGACATTCAATCCGCAATTGGTTTTGGGTCGAGTCCATCCTCGTCCAGTTTCATCACGTATCGCGTATACTTGATAACATTTTCGAACGTTTCCGGCTCGCAGTTGTCTTGGTACGATGGAGTTTGTCACGGCTATGTACTCCCCGAACAGTATCTTCAAGATGGTGTCCCTCGTTGTTTCGTAGGTTTCCTGATATTCTATTTGTTCGCCTCCAAACAGATTAACATACAAGAGTTTGACTCTGATTGTGTCCACAACGTCTGGGTGCGATGCGCACATACACAAGAACCGGCATATCCACCTGTGCGGCATCGTGAGTGCCTCCTTTGGTAGCGTGTGGGTAAAGCAATCTACGAGGTAGCCCGCCGACATGTTCATCCCCCACATGAATGCGACGTAGAGTGTGTCCAGACAGTAGATGTCGTCATGTGCGTACAAAGGAGGTCCCGCTAACCCTGTCAACATGTCTAATGCTTTGACTTGGAAGTCGAAGTCGTCATTCCGTGTCCCACACGAGAGGGGGAGGAGCATTATGCGGTTGCCAATGATATGCTTTCTTCCTGTCGCCCATATAATCGTTTCTGTAGTCATAGTTCGGGTTTGTTTTATGGTGCATGACGTTCGGCAGAAAAGGTGGACTATATGCATCGTTCTCTCAATTGGATTTGGATTTGGATTTGAATTGTAATTTGAATTTGAATTTGAATTTTACTTTTAATTTGAATTTGTGCTATATCTATTTACACTCAATACAACTTGCAGATGATGTCGGCAGAACTGTAAAATGAAACATAATGGTCGTTCTTACCTCCAAGCTGATTTTTAATACAGTCGGCGGAACATGGTCTGAAGCGGAATCGCGATTGTACACCACCGCCCTGTAGTCGCTACAACACATTCTGGTATGGCCGTACAAAAGACGTTTCATTTAAGTGTTCCGTCGAGTGTAGATGTATGTCACAATGACACGTTTACTCGCACTTTGATCCTTTGTTGCCTTCAATATTATTGCTCTTCCAATAGTAACGTTCCCAGTCCATGTTACGTCACTTGTTTGCATCGGTCAGGTCTCTGAGAATTGAAATGATGTATATAATTGTTACAACTGCGATGATGATAATGGCAAATTTCTTCTTCAGTTTTCCGGAAGTGTGTATCCTGTAAACCAATGCCGCGATGCCGATGATCATGCATGTCTTGATCACTATGTATTTCTTCACATTGTATAGATTGCGACGCATTCTGTAGACATCGAGTTTTGCAGTCTTGTTTCCCTTATCCAAACACGATGCTTCTTTGTCTAGCGTCAGATGAAAGTGTTGGTTCGTGTTCCAGCTCTCATTCATTTGCGCGACCAAGTCCGTGTTCTTGTGGTACAACAGGTTGGCAACGGCATTGTTGGTCTTGAATGCACGTTGTGTCGCTTGCTTGTTCACGTGGTCATAGTACTTGTTCGTATTAACTAAATTCTTCTGTATTTCCTCGGTATTGTTTCCTTGGATGCGACGTGCGGTGTCGAACGCGCGTTTGTTGATCAAATTGACGTCGATGTCGTTGATTTTCTCCATTTGGTTTTGTATGAGGATATGAAATAATGTGGTCTCATACAGTTGTTTTCATTTAATTTTGGGACCTTATTATTTTGTAGTCTGATAAAGGTTTGCGCGATGCATTCAGGCAGAGACATACAGTTTTTACATGTTTGGTTGTCATCGATTTTATGAATTCCTTACTACACATCCGGTGTCCGGGGGACATGTACAAAGAAGAAGTATCATTGGGGTCAACTATCGGTCCGGGTTACAGAGATCCACATCTCTGTCCTTTACGAACTAATGGGATTTTTTGTTCGAACTGCGTTCAGGAAGATGCCCCCCCACAATGTCTCTGTCGCAGGTGAATTGACAGTTCTTGCAAGTATATGTACTTATTCAAGCAAACCGCACATAAGGCATGTCTGACTTGTTTACTTCTCAAGCACATGCAATAACACTGTCCCATACTCTGCACACAATTTATTGTCTGGTCCCTGAATTATTTCTTGTCTTGGCAACTGTTGCAACCTTCTCAAAAAATTATTACCATTACTCGGGTGTCCACTTCCCGATGACTGTATCGAACACAAACATGCACTGGGGGAGCGTCGCGCCGCCGCCTGAGGATGCGGAAAACAGGGAACGCATGATCAGACTGTCACGCATGGAGCGCACGCCAGCGAATGCGTCCGGAGAGCGCGATAGACTCGCAGAGACCTCTTCACGGTAAAGTTCGTACACATCGGGCATGTGTGTCGCGCGCACATAGAACAGATGTCGCACAGCTTCGGGCTCAAGCCTCGCTGAGTCGTACTCTGTCTCTTCAGGCTGAAGGGGGTCTTCGTCCCGGTGTCCGGTATCTTCATCTTCATAGTCGTCAGCAATAATGGCTGAATCTTCGTCAGCAATAATGGCTGAATCGTCGTCAGCAATAATGTTGTTGTCATCAAAGATGAGCCGCATGAGTGCCTCCTTTTGCGTCGCTACTTTGTTGTTGTGTCTTGCGACGATGTGTGTGACGGTTGTGGACGACATCATGTTGTCTCTCGTTGAGACGAATAGGGATCGGTAGAGCCCTACGACAGTGGTGTGCCATGTAGACAAGACAATTTCGACGTCGCTGTGAACTGCCCCTACGAGATTGTTATTGCTGCTTTCGAATTCTGCGTACCACGTATGGAGAAGATCCGTTCTCTGCGTCGCGTTCATTATGCATTGTTGTTGTCCCGAAGATCCGTGTCCAACACCAACAGGTCTCCCCCGCCATACTAGGACGTCGGTAGCGCAGAAGACGAGGTGCGTTTGTTCGTTCGTGATGTTGGCGGGATACACATCGTCCAGTAAGCGGTCTTCCATCTCCCCCTCGATAAGCGTGTCCTCGTCGAAGAGGCCGGTAGGGGCGAAGAGTCCGTGAGTAGCGAGACAACTATCCACGCACCGATTTATCAAGACGATAGAACCGCTCCTGCTAGAACCGATTGCGCGAGTCATGAGTAATAGGAAATGCCGAGGTTGGTGATGTCGTCCGATAGCGTTGTATTTAGCGCAAAAAATCATATTGTTTCCGCTTGCGATGGGAATGCTTTTCGCTCTGTGTGGAGGCATCAATGTCCGGTTGAAGTACATGGAGTTGCCGAATTTTGGAGGACCATCCATCATCTTCAGGTTGTACCGGGAGAACAGGTACCTACGTATTGCTCTGCGATCATCCGGGCTGTTCACGGGGGTGCATGAAAAACTAGGTTTGAAAACACCTACGGTTGTTGACGTTGCCAGTTTCCATTGTATGTACAAAGTACAAATCAGCTTTACACTAATTGCAAAGATGCAGCCCCACTCGTCGGACGTAATTTGACAAGTAGACGTGTCGCAACCCATAAAATATCGGGATCTTGTAACCACGTTCTTTTTAATGAAACCGCTTCGTGTACAGCACACCTTACGGTGTAACCTAATGGTGTAGAAATCCACGGGGAAGTGGAACACCAATACGATTTTGAATCAACAAATTACAAGATGTTAACGAGAATATCGTGGTTCTTTTTTAGCTCTCCATCCTACTCCGTATCGTTCTTTTGAAGGACCAGCCGCACTTAAGCGATCGCCTCTTCCCCGGTACCGTGGCCCAAAAGAACACGGGGTCTTTGTTGATGTGCAATGCGTCATGAAAGGAGGTTTCTTTGCTGGACGGGCCATTTTGTAGGACCATTCCTCGTTGCCCCCCCACCCCGATTATATTTTGTGTACCGAGTTTGCCCATGCCCCACCTGTCCCATTAGTACCGCAGTTTGTGCTTACGCCGTCGCGCGCGTAACTCTTAGATGCTTCCGTTCCTGTGAAACATGCGTTGCCATCCTGAATCGCAAAGATGTTGTGCCCCCTTCCCTTTGCTACATTCGCGCACTCTTTTATGATCACGGCCTTGTCTTTTGAATTGACGCGACCGCCATTAGTGGTTGACATTGTGAGAGGTCGAGCGATACCGGTGTTTGCTTTGTCAGCAAAACATCCCACATATTGGGGGGGTGCTGATGCCATTGCCTGTGCCTGTGCCTGTGCCTGTGCCTGTGTTTTGTATACCGAGTTTGCCCATGCCCCACCTGTCCCATTAGTACCGCAGTTTGTGCTTACGCCGTCGCGCGCGTAACTCTTAGATGCTTCCGTTCCTGTGAAACATGCGTTGCCATCCTGAATCGCAAAGATGTTGTGCCCCCTTCCCTTTGCTACATTCGCGCACTCTTTTATGATCACGACCTTGTCTTTTGAATTGACGCGACCGCCATTAGTGGTTGACATTGTGAGAGGTCGAGCGATACCGGTGTTTGCTTTGTCAGCGAAACATCCCACATATTGGGGGGTTGCTGATGCCATTGCCTGTGCCTTTGCTGGCGCCTGTACACGCGCCTGTGCCTGCGCCTGCGCCTGTGCCTGTGCATTTTTAGCGACCGAGGCCTTAGCGGGTGGTTTCTGCTGTAATTGAGCGAAGGCGGCCTTGAAATTGGCGACGTCTCCCTTTGTCATACATATCCCGTCAATGCAGACCTTGGCAGTGGCTCCAGTTACATTCAAAGTTCCTTGGGCCGACAGACCCGTTGAGAAATTCAATTTCGCGTCTAATGCCTTCTGTTTACGTTCCATTGCGACGATGTGGGAATTAAGGTCGTTAGATCTTGTGTCAACCTTTGCTAAACCGTCTTTCAACATCGTATTAATCTTTACATCAGACTGCTTTCCCTTTTTCAGAGAACATGAATGCATGGTGTCCGCTTGTTGAGAGCGTTTGAACTCGGCATTCGACCGCAATACGAGATCTCCCAACTCGTCTTCATGTGTGCTGATCTCTCTTCGCAGGGAAATGTGCGAGGCGATGAGAAAGCCGGCTACGACCATGACCATGACCATGACCAGAAAAATATATATAAATGCTACTAAGGATTCCATCTGTCAAAAATGTATACAGTTACATTTCATAATTTTTTGGGGTCGTCAAGTCAAGTCAAGGATGCTTGTTACAATAATTTTACAGTATATTGAATGTATAAATTGGATAGTAATAATGAATGTAAACTTGGACTGACGGTCGATTGTTGTACACATGTTACACATTGCTGCAAAGTTTGAGGCAGGATCACCCATTATGTGTCCCACTTTATTTGAGAACTGTACACAGAGACGTTTCAAGACAATCGACGACATTCCATTTTTCATTTAACTGTTCCGCTGACTGTATTGGAACAACGGATAATATTTACTGTCTGCTGGATACTGAAAAGAAGCTTGAGATCTCCCGCTGTCCATTGCATCGGTTCACGCTCCGCCGCACATCATCGGACGCAAGCACAGGCGTGAACACGAGTCTTTCAACCTCCCGTTCACGAAGCGTGTTCAGCCGCTCGCGCGCCTTGGCTACGTGCCGTTCTTGCATCAGCGATGTTCGCTGAGAAGCGCGGCGACCTGAGAGGGCCACGCGATAAGTGTACCCGGGATCTGTTCGAGAGCGATGGCAAGCAGTTGCGTGCAAGGCTTCATCAACTGGTTCTCGATGTACATCTTCGCGTCGATGCGCACCTTCTGAGGGTTTGCCCGCACAAAGTCGACGTGCTCTATGCGCTCGCCCATGAGCGCGTTCTTCTTCGTCGTCTCGACGAAAACATAGGGAATCCGGTCATTAACCTGCGGCGCAGAGCCAGGGTCGCGCTCGTACATACGACGGGCAAGCACGGCATGCGCGATCTGGGCAGGGAACTTGTAGTGGCTCTTCAGCGTCTTACTAACAAGTTCCTCCAATGGAGTGCGACCAGCAGCGAGCTCACGAAGCCTGTCACGCAAGAAGCTCACGGCCGCAGGCACGTCCCTCCGCGTCAGCACAATATCGATCACGCCACCGTACACACGCTTCACAACCTGGGCATAGTCACGTCGCTTGAGAGCTATGCCCATGGACTTCTGCTTTGGTGCAGGTTTGTCAGGGTCGTTCTCGTAAAGAAGCCCGACATACCGCTTCTTGCTCAACAATTTGAGGGGGAAGAGCGTCTTCTCGTACTCCAGGTTGTGCGGCTTCTTGAGGTGCTGATGGATCTCCCTCGAGACGTCTGGTCCAGCCCGGATGCTTGTCGCAAGGCGGTCGCGATGCGATGCATTGTCGGGTGAGGGAAAGACGACAAACAACGAGTCCGTGTCGCCGTACACGACATGCCCCTGGAACTCCCGCTCGATGAAATCCTTTGCAAAACATGATCATGGCGCGTCCAGTTGCAGTGGTGCAAGCCGCCACATCGCGAAGGTACAGAGGACTCGTGCGAGCACCCATCTGACCGTACAAGGAGTTTGCAGTGGTCTTGTACGCGAGCTGTAACCCATCCAAAACAGCGCGCTGGAAGTTCTTGTAAGCCGGCTCTATCTTGTAATTCTTCGCATCCTCAGCTCGAGCTTCTTCTTTCTCCCAGTCTTTTTCTTGTCCGACAAAAACAGTTTCGTTGGTAGCAGCGTCCGAAACACGCACATGCGTGGCGCGATAACGGGTTTGTTTGCGGCGTTGGAGGAGCGCTCGAGGATGCAGGGAAGAACGCCCTTGCGCGACTGCGCGAACCGACAGACCTGGGTACCGTTGGTAGAAATCTCCACATACTCCACACCAGGAAGAGACCCGTATTTCTCCTTATCCAACACTATCGTGTCGTGCGAGATGTTCTCTGAGATCATTGACGAAGGGTACAACGAGTTGTAATCAAGAACGGACACCGGTGTGTCAAGGTACATACCGGTCTCTGGCTCGAGCACGATTGCACCTCGTACCCATCCTCCTCATCCACACCCCCCCAAACGACTGGGAGGGACGTAGCGTTTTGTGGGAATGACGAACCCGTCCTCGACACTGCTTGGACACCAACGAGAAGATCTTGACGCCCTGACCGCGCATGAAGATGTACGATAGAGGAACCCAGCAAACGTTGGCCATGTCAACGTTGTTAGCGAGGATCTCTAGTTTGGCGACCAACAGGTTGCACAGAGCGCAATCCTGGACACAGTACGCGCGATGATCGCGCGGTCCTCGGCCTTCCTTCTGCAATCTGAAAATGTCCTTTGGGGGAGACGTCGTCCTTGGCCTTGCCCGTGAAATGTCGAGCAACGGCGTCGAGCTTGTAGAGTCCAGTCGGTGGTCGCGTTGCACTATCTTCATGAGGTCTATGAGCACGCGTCAGGAGCATCAATGTACTTGAGGACGTTGTCACCCAAGGCAGAAGAAGACATCTCACGAACGACCAGCTTGCCTGGTGCGTGGGAGAGACGCGTGAGACTATCGCATATGCGTTCGTCCACGTCTAGTGCCGTGGCGCGCTCGTGCAGGTACGAGAAGTCGAAGCCGAAGATGTTGTATCCTGTCAGAATGTCAGGGTCTAGGTCCTTGCCACCGTAGTCGGCCCACGCGCAAATGAGATCCGCCTCAGACTCAAAGGTGTGCACAACTGTCTTGTTGGTATCGTCCTCGTCGCCCAGTTCCTCGGTGCAAGAGCCGAGGACAAATATCGCTCGCGAGGACGCATGTTGCTGACCGTAGACATGCGCGGTCACGCCGATCTGGATGATGGAGTCACCCTTGAGCGGATGCGCATGCATGAAGGCCTTGTTCAGAAAGGACAAGAGCTTCTTCACGCGATTGGTAGAGCCGTTCAGCTTTTGACTTTGTTTAAGAATAGCGTACATGTCGTCTGCGACGTGATTAAAGGTAGGGAGCATGCGCACGCGGTCTCTGTTAGACGGACGAGGTGTGTGAGAACGCGAGTGCGTGCGCAAGACCCTCAGAACCCTGGTTGAAGAACGCGTCATCCATGGCAGCCATCAACACCTTCTTGACATCGTACTCGCTACCGGACTGCTTCGGAGGCAACTTGCCGCCTACTTCCCACAGGTTGTCCACGTCGAGCGCGAGACGACGGTAGTCCTTGATAGGGACAGGAAAGTCGCCGTGCAAGGAGTCGCACTCGAGATCAAAGCTGGCGATCACCAACGGAGCCATGTCCTCGTTTGAGGTGAAACAGATGGACGTATACCGATCTCCAGTGATGGACCTCGATGGCTTCTTTGAGGCAGCTGGATGTGCGCATGCAGTCGGGTGCTTAAGGGTTCACGATTTTTGGATCCTCGTCTTGCAAGCTTTTCTGCGTCCACGTCCACCCACCCGGCGGGTTGGATTTGGTGTTCGTGGAAGAAGCGTAGGATGGGGTCCACGTTGGATTCGAAGAGCTCGAGTGGGCGCAAGCCATGCGGAACGTTCCCGGTATCTATCTTCTTTTGGATAGAGCTCGCAAAGCACACGCATGCCTCGAAGTGATCTGAAGGTGAGCATGGCGAACGGTTCCTTTTGATGGTTGTTAAACCCCAGAAGTTCATGCGATGCACAAGCTCCACATCTTCAATGCGCACGTACGAGCCGGCTATCTCGTAGAGCCATTGGCGGAGTGTTGAGAACGAGCCTGCTCTGCTCCTCAAGTAGAACCTTGGCTGCGATCCATCGATCTCAGCGTGCACAGATCGACCACACTTGGACACACGGAACATGTGGATGCGGTACCGAGAAGTGTCACGACTTCTTTGGGATCTCGAGCCGTCCTCGTCAGCAGAGTCGTCGCTATCGTCGTCCTCATTGCAATCCTCGACATCCTCTGCGTACCACGTGAGACACTGTGCGGAGATTGATGACGGTGTCGCCCCATCGCCATCCGAGACATTGCTGTCGATGGCAGATGCAATGAGACGGTCACGTGTATTCATGGAACTGATGTGTGAGAGTAATAACTTAACCCATCAAGAGCTTTACATTCCTTTCTCGAGAATCCCTTGTAAAAAAATTGTGGACAACATTGTATAGTGATTTTCTGTCTGTCTGTGATTGTAATGTATTTCGATTTTCCAGTGATACTTTCGCCCAACGAGATCGTAGACGGAGATGTTGTGGAGTACATCGCAGCGAACCCCGTTGACCGAAGGATGAGTTTTTCAGGGTCGGCACTCCCTTATGCGGACGCGCGGCAGGCATTCTATGGCACACCAAATAGAGGGAAAGTCCACCGAAACTCCAAAAGCAACAAGCACGAACTTCGTTTTGCAGCCACCGTCTTCGTACTGCGCAAACCTCAAAGGAGATCTCGTGCCCCCTACAGTGTACATATGGTGGCGATCACAAGGTTAAGTTGAGACGGGGGTCATTGCGTTTAGCAGAACCTGTTCCGTTCCGCTCAATCTCTATGCACGGAGGCCATCTGGTAACCACCGCACCGTCGCAACATACGACGTGCCCTATCCGTTTTATTTCGTTCCCAGGAAGAGATTCTGATCGCATCTGCGTACCCCTCATACAATGCCGAGAATATGGAAGCAAAGGAACCACCCAATTTCTGGGGCACGCGTCCACCGGTGTAGAAAGATCAACAAGCTTGCTCTTTTACAATGAAATCTCCGACGTACAAAACATGGTGACTCAGAATTGAAATTCAACTTCCATTTTGCAGGGATGCGTGTTGTTGATGGGCTACAAAAAAACATGATGGTGTTCCACTGCAATGTGGGTTGCTACACATAGATGTACCGTACACTCCAGAAAGCGGTTTCAATTTAGTATTCCGTCGAGTGTAAAAAATAAAATCTGCATTTGTTTATTCAAATGGAAACATCAGCTGGGAACGCAATCTAAATTCCATGTTCTTGCACATTGCTCCGACATGGTCTGACTTGTCACAGTTTTTCTTGCCAAACTTCTTCGCCACACCACGCCTCTCAACCGAACTCCTCCCGCACACATGCGTCCATAGTACAGACCGTGTCTGCTCGCTCTGAACACCCGATGGATGGCCTGATTGTCATTATTCACATCGTTGTCCACCGTAAGCATGATGATGTTGTTCGCCGCCTGAAGGTTCAGGCCTTGGCGTACGTCCGGCTGAGGATTAGAACTCGCTCCTGGGAATCGGGGACCCTGAATTTGTCCAATGTGTAATCCTTTTCGCTGTTGCTCGTCTTCCCATTCAAGCCCAGGGCAACAACGCACTGTCCGCTGTGTTGGTGCTTCATGCGCATGCTGTTGATGAGGAAGGTCAACAATTCGAGTTCCTGAGTAAACATCGTGAAGATGACCACCTTGGTGTCGGAACTCTCCATACACATCACATCATTCAACACATCGATGGCCCCGGCAATGTAGGGACCCACATAGACTCGTGTGCCGTCACAATCAATCTTGTGCGGAGATGACTTCGCAAGCTCGAAGAAATCAAACGAATCGGTAGATTCGGTGGACATCTTCTCCTTCATCAAGGTCAGTGTCTTGCTTGGGTGGGAAGGAGGGTTCATGAAGACAAAGTCGTAGCCCCTCCTTCCTGATGAAACGGTCCGCATGAGCTTATCCGACGCTTTCTTGCCAGATGGAGACGATCCTCCCCCTTCTGGTGCTCAATCAACATCCATGGCATGAAGAATATGGAGCTGTACACTTGTTCGCACCAACCTTGGTGCGGGAGATGGAGGAATCAACGCACTTGGCCATGAATGACAGGAACTTTTCAGTGACAAGGGTCCATGTCCACTAGTACCAGACTCGAGAGCAGCGGCAAAGCATCGCCGTTTTCAGCAGACAACTTCACTTATCCACAGACGTCCTGTACATGTCGAGCTCTCCTCGACATCAATGGTATATCTTCATTGTGTATGTACCACACAATTTCCTTAAAGACACGTTTGCCAGCAGGGGGGGGGGGGTCGCAGTCATAGGGAAAACCGCAGATGACCCGATTGTTGTTGAACCACTGGCGGGGCGTATGAATCTTGTGGACCTCATCCACAAAGACGCAGTTGAAAGCCTTCCCACCACGCTTCTGCAAACATCGATAAAATGACATTCAGACCGGTGAATAATGGTACGTGTGCACAAGGTTTTCATTGTAGTATTCCAGCATCTCCCTTATTATGTTTTTCATGACTCTTATGTTCAACACACACTCCTACATTTGTGGTTGATACACAATGGAATAATGTTAATGATTCCCAAAAGTCCGCCATGGGCGTTCCTGCTCCCGGGATTTTTTAAATTCTAATCAGAGAGTGAACGACTTGCTAGCTTGAGACAGTCCAAGGGAAATATATTCCGCTCCATACCATGTACCCTTTTGCGCCAGTATTCTCACTACTCGACACTGCGTTCTGAAGAACCTGCCAGAATACGTACCTCTATATGGTCACGATTCACATCAACTTGTTATTATCCCATGATGGAACAACACCATAAATGTACAACACACGCTTTGTGTACGGAACAATCAATGGTAGTACCTCCAGGAACGCAGGCTTGTTCTTGTTTTGAGAAAGTTTCAGATCCATGAATAGCCACCATGGGGAAATGCTTGAGGAAACATCCTCGGGATTCGTAATATGAGCCACGATTCCAGACGACTTGAACAGAATGGCAGCATGGGTGCATCCACACATCCGTGGCTCACAAAACATCAGGGACCACGACTACACTGCAGTTGTCTTTGTTCTCCAGATTGATGCTATCATTCCACCCCATCATGTAGGAAATTCCACAAATCGCGAGGAACGCCTTGATCGTCTTTCCAGTCACCTAGGTCGTCCGAAATCAAGCGCGCCAGGAAAAGCAGAAGCAGAGGGATTGTCTTGTATCTTGTAGAACGCGCATCATAGACCATGCATTCCATACACCTGGCTCACGTTACAGCCTTCCATGTTTCATGTTGACGTTATTCAACGCCTTACAGGCAGAATCAAAACAGACTCCTCATTGATATCCAGGACTTCGCCGCCACAACAGCAACGTCTTCCGCACGGCGTGGTACTTAAACGCCTCACGCACCAAGACAGCGCAGTTCACGAAGCCATTCTTCCATCGGGAGGGACTTGAAGTTCCTGTGTCGATCAGCCCAATTATATCAGGGTCCGTGCATTGTGGTTAGAGTAGAAAGTAGTAAATGATTGGAATGCGCGAGGTATTCAGTGAATGCGAATATGTACTTTCAAGGAAGGAATGATAATGAACGCACGACAAAGCTTTTTTTGTATCCACAAACAAAGCGGTACGCAGGTACCACCACCAAGCAGTACGTAGGTTCCTTTCTCTCCACAAATCGGTATGCGGATGTTCCCCCACAAAGCTGTACGTAGGTTCTGCTCCACAAATCGGTTTGGCGGATGTTCCACCACAAAGCTGTACGTAAGTTCTCACTCCACAAAATCGGTTATGTCAGATGTTCCACCACCAAAGTCTTTAGCAACAAAGCGGTATTAAGGAAACAACCAATAAAAATTGAAGCGAGTTTCAGTTGCTCAGATGTCCACATACACTTTCAACATACTTGCATATCACAACGGCCAATGGACCCCATCGCTGCTTCTGGATGCCCTGCGCGTATTCCGCACACGTGTTCTTGAATGACACCGTCCATCCCCACGCACCCAAATTCTGCCTGTCCATGGACAGAGCGCCATGGGTGCGAACCTCACTGCTGCTATCTTTGAAGGGGCCCTGCCTGGCGTATGCCACCAAATTGCGCCGATGTGATCGCCCGTGTATTGAGCGGCCTGTGAAGCAGACTGCACGTTGAACAGCTCCGTTGTGACTCTTTTTACATCGACGGATTCACGCGATTTCCATGCCAAGCAGTCCAAATCGGAGCGCCCACGCCAACAGAGCGGTGGTAGGTCCAATGCGGGAAGTTGGGGCCTAAGGACGTGAACAGTTCAGGAACATCCCTGATGCTTACACTCCACAAGTCTTTTGGGAGAAGAGACAAGCTCTCACGTTAGCCGAGAACGCGCCGAGAGGTTCTCGATAAACCCACCGAACTGATACTGATATGGGGACCAGGACGGTTGAACGGTTTATCCACAGAGGCGACACGGAATAGTCATTCGAGAACTCATTCAAACCTGTGAACACGCCAACGTTGCCGCAAACGCAACGATCTGCAGTCTGGTGTATGATGTGTGTTCAACTTTATTTGAGAAGCACAGTGTAGCATATTTGTTGCAGCTGCTTTTTTTGTAATCGAGTATAAATGTTTATGCCCACCGATGTGTTGGTGAGAGAATTGTGAGAGATACCCCTTTCCTTTAAATACGTCATCCTGCCATTCCCGCCGATGAATTTATCGTTAGGGAAGAGGTCCCCATCATCTTCAATCTTCCTCTTCACCTCCCCATACCGTCCGATTCCATTCCCCAGAGCACACGACCACCACGATCCTTCCTCTTAATGTCGCATCTCCACCTCCCACAGTGTTGCACCTCGCACGAGCAACATTGCGGCAGCCAGGCTTCTTAGTCGTCGGTGCCACCCTATGCATATTCGCCCCCGACCCGCCCTGGCCTCACCGCGCGCCCGCACTTTTGGGCAAACAGGCACCACTACCATACGCTATGGGCTTGTATCGGGATGCAGAAGGCGCAATGCCAGTGCTCGCAGAATGGGAGCCGGGTCGGTACGGCGGGAGGGGTTGCCGATCCTCCTAATCGGTCCCTTATGATGGCTGGGTGGATAGGAGTGTACTGTTTAGAGAATGGGTGTGAGGACTAGTGAGCTGGATCAATATGGAGTGGTGACAATGCAGTGTAATGACCAATACTTCAACATGCTCTCACGAGGGGTTGGGCGACTGGGTATTGACTGCGATGCTATGCACGAGCAAACCTAGGGTTGGCGCATAACTGACATGAGGCTGTTCATATCCAGAGCTCAGCTAGATCTAAGGCAATGTTCAAGTGTTAGTCGAGGTGAGCGAGTCACTGGCGCTCGGCGTGTCATTGGACCAGGCCGGGTCATTCTAAAGTCTGTGAAGAATGGCGACGGTGAGGAAAAGGACATGGTCGAATCGCAAAATGCCAAGTCACTCTGGTTGTCTGGATGGAGTTACAAGGGCGATAGGATCCCGGCTGCCGACAAGGATGTTTCAACGGTACAGTGGCGAACAGTAAGTTGAAAGCATTCAAAAAACGGTATAATGGCGGTGACAATCATATATGTATGGGTGGCTGGTCTATAAAATGACACACGTCCCACAAAGAAACTCCTTACATGTGAGCATTGCCACATCAACAGACCCGTGTTCTTTTGGAGCACGGTAATGGTGGAAGAGGCGTCGCTTAAAGGTACGGCTGGTCCTTCATGGACACTACGGAAAGTACCGACAAAGATACGATACGGAGCTGCAGGATGGAGAGCGTGAATATATGTTAACGATATCTAGTT
>JAJSRW010000999.1:32500-37011 GCA_022414725.1 Microglena sp. YARC | reverse complement strand
CAACACAAATAACCTCCGATTAATCTCGGGCAATCTAAATTTTTACCTTGATTATCGAGTCGGTAAGTCTTGCGCTTAGTAGGCTACCCCTGACATTAGTTACAGTCACGACAGACAGTCAACAGACGGAACAACAGACAGACAACAGACAGACAGACAGACAGACAGACAGACAGACATACAGACCAGACGGACGGACGGACAGACGGACGGACGACGGACGGACGGACGGACAGACGGACGGACGGACAGCCAGACGGACGGATAGACAACGAACAGACAGACCAGAACAGACGACAGACAGACAGACAGACAGACAGACAGACAGAGCAGACAGACAGAACTAGACATTAGTTACAGTCACGACAGACAGTCAACAGACGGAACAACAGACAGACAACAGACAGACAGACAGACAGACAGACAGACAGACATACAGACCAGACGGACGGACGGACAGACGGACGGACGACGGACGGACGGACGGACAGACGGACGGACGGACAGCCAGACGGACGGATAGACAACGAACAGACAGACCAGAACAGACGACAGACAGACAGACAGACAGACAGACAGACAGAGCAGACAGACAGAACTAGACAGACAGACAGACAGCCAGACAGAACAGAACAGACAGAACCAGACAGACAGACAGACAGACAGACAGCAGACAACAGACAGACAGACAGAGACAGACCAGACAGACAGACAGACAGACAGACGACAGACCAGACGAGCAGGACGACAGACAGACAGACAGACAACGACAGACAGACAGAACAGACAGACAACAGACAGACAGACAGACAGACAGACAGAACAGACAGACAGACAGACAGACAGACAGACAGACAGACAGACAGAAACAGACAGAACAGACAGACAGACAGACAGACAGACAGACAGACACAGAGCAGACAGAACAGACCAGAACAGACAGACAGACAGACAGACAGACCAGACAGACAGACAGACAGACAGACAGACAGACAGACAGACAGACGACAGACAGACAGACAGACTAGAACAGACAGAAAGACAGACAGACAGAGCAGACGACAGACGACAGACAGACAGACAGACAGACATGACAGACAGACCAGAACAGACAGACAGACAGACAGACAGACAGACAGACAGACAGACAGACAGACAGACAGACAGACAGACAGAACCAGAGAGACAGACAGACACGACAGACAGACAGACAGACAGACAGAAGCAGACAGACAGACGTACAGACAGACAGACAGACAGACAGACAGACAGAAGAACAGACAGGAAGACAGACAGAAGACAGAAGACAGACAGACAGACAGACAAGAGCAGACAGAAGACAGACCAGACAGACAAGACAGACAGGGACAGAGCAGACAGACAGACAAAGAACAGGACAGACAGACGACCGACAAAGACAGACAGACAGACAGACAGACAAGAAGAGCAGACCAACAGACAGACGCAGACAGACAGACAGACAGACAGACAGACAACAGACAGACAGACAGACAGACAGACAGACAGACAGATCAGACAGACAGACAGACAGACAAAGAAGACCAGACGAGACAGAAGACAGACAACCAGACAGACAGACAGACAGACAGACAGACAGACAGACAGACAAGACAGACAGACAGAACAGACAGACAGAAACGAACAGACAGACAGCAGACAGACAGACAGATCAGAACAGACAGACAGACAGACAGACAGACAGACAGACCAGACAGCAGACAACAGACAGAACAGACAGACAGACAGACCCCAGACAGACAACAGACAGACAGACAGACAGACAGACAGACAGACACAGAAGACAGACAGACAGACAGACAGACAGACAGACAGAACAGACAGACAGACAGACAGAACAGACAGACAGACGACGACAGACAGACAACAGACAACAAGACAGACAGACAGACAGACAACAGACAGAACAGACAGACAGACAGAACAGACAGACAACAGAACAGACATTAGTTACAGTCAGACAAGACAGTAGACAGACGTTACAGGACAGACAGACAGACAGACAGACAGACAGCGACAGACAGACAGACAGGACAGACAGACAACGGAACGGACGGACAGACGCGACGACGGACGGACGGACGGCGACAAGACGACGGACGGACAGAACGACGGGACGGATGACAGACGAAAGACAGACAGACAGACGAACAGACAAGACAGACAAGACAGACAGACAGACAGACAGACAGACAGACAGACAGACAGACAGACAGACAGACAGCAGACAGACAGACAGACAGACAGAAACAGACAGCAGACAGACAGACAGACAGACAGACAGACGACAGACAGACAGCAGACAGACAGACAGGACAGACAGACAGGACAGAAAGACAGACAGACAGGACAGACAGACAGGACAGACAAGAACAGACAAGACAGAAGACAGACAACGACAGGACAGGACAACAGAAGACAGACAGACAGACAGAAGACGGACAGACAGACAGGACAGACAGGCAGACAGACGACAGACAGACAGACAGACAGACGGACAGGACAGGAAGACAGACGACAGACCAGACAGACAGACATTAGTTACAGTCACGACAGACAGTCAACAGACGGAACAACAGACAGACAACAGACAGACAGACAGACAGACAGACAGACAGACATACAGACAGACAGACAGACAGGACGACAGGACGGACAGACGGACCGGACAGACAGACAGGACAGAAGGACAGACAGACAGCAGACGGACGGACAGACGACAGACAGACGGACAGACGGACGGACGGACAGCCAGACGGACGGATAGGACAACGAACAGACAGGACCAGAACAGGACAGACAACAGACAGACAGACAGACAGACAGACAGACAGACAGACAGACAACTAACGAAGACGACAGCCAAGAACAGAACAGACAGAACAGAACAACAGACAGACAGACAGCAGCAGACAACGACAGACAGACAGAACAACCAGACAGACAGAGACAGACAGACGCAGACCGACGAGCGGACGAAGACAGAGACAGACAACGGACAGACAGAAAGGCAGACAGAGACAGACGACAGACAGACGACGAAAGACAGACAGACAGACGACAGACAGACAGAGACAGACAGAAAAGACAGACAGACGACAGACGAAGACGACAACAGACAGAGCAGAGAACAGACCGAACAGACAGAAGAAGACTAGACAGACAGACAGACAGACAGACAGAAGACGAGAGACAACAGACTAGACGAACAGACCCAGACAGACAGAGCAGACGACAGACGACAGACAGACAGACAGACAGACAGATGACCACTGGCTGACGACGAAGACAACAGGACAGACAAGACAGACAGACGTGACGACAGTACAGACATGAGAGGACATCAAGACAACAGAAGACAGACAGACAGACAAGACAGACAGACAGACAGACAGACAGGACAGACAGACGACAACAGACAGACAGACAGACAGACAGACAGACAGACAGACAGACAGACAGACAGACAGACAGACAGACAGACAACAGACGACAGAACAGACAGACAGACAGGACAGAAGACAGACAGACAGACAGACAACAGACAGACAACAGACAGACAGACAGACAAGACAGACAGACAGACAGACAGACAGACACAGACAGACAGACAGACAGACAGACAGACAGACAGACGACAACAGACAGACATCTGACAAGGAACAACAGACAGAAGACAGACACAGACCAGACAGGACAGACAGAAGACAGACAGACAGACAGACAGACAGACAGACAGATCAGACAGACAGACAGAACAAACAGACAGACCAGACAGACAGACAGAACAGGACAGACAAGACAGAACAGACAGACAGACCAGAAACAGACAGAACAAGACAGACAGACAGACAGATCAGACAGACAGAACAGACAGACAGACAGACGAGACAGCAGACAGACAGACAGACAGACAGCAGACAGACAGACAGACAGACAGACAGACAGACAGACAGACAGACAGACCAGGAACAGACGAGACAGACAGCAGACAGACAGACAGACAGACAGACAGACAGACAGACAGACAGACAGACAGACAGACAGACAGACAGACAGACAGAAGCAGACAGACAGACAGACAACCAGACAGACAGACAGCAGACAGACAGACGCAGACAGACAGACGAGACAGACAGACAGACAGAAGAGGACAGACAGACAGACAGACAGACAGACAGACAGCAGACAGACAGACAGACAGACAGACAGACAGACAGACAGACAGACAGACAGATCAGACAGACAGACACAGACAGACAGACAGACAGGACAAGACAGACAGACAGACAGACAGACAGACAGACAGACAGATCAGACAGCAGAGCAGACAGAACAGACAGACAACCAGACAGACAGACAGACAGACAACAGACAGACAGACGAGCCAGACAGACAGCAGACAGACAGACAGAAGACAGACGACAGGGAACGACAGACAGACAGACAGACAGACAGACAGACAGACAGAC